>BMAO01035444.1:0-16230 GCA_019973975.1 Trichonephila clavata | reverse complement strand
GTGCTTACGCGTTTCACTAACCTTCTCTTATAAACTTTTAAATTGTATTTATTTTGACCAATCCCCACTGAGAGCTGGAAGTGTGACTTATGTAAATAAGATAGTTTCGGGTTTAGCGAGTTCGAAAGAGATATAAAAGGGAGAAATGAAATGAAGAGAAGAGGATGACTAAGCGGTTTGATAGAGTAGAACTCCGTGTTTGGGATTAAAAAGTAAACTACGTGGTTGTCCAAGAAGGTGTTTTTAACCGTCTAGCTTAATGAAGTGAAATTTGAAGATTATTGAAAAAGATTCCTTAAGGCGGATCAGAAGTTATTGAAGATATCCTAGATTATAGCCACGTCATAAATTCTACTCGTTCCAGGTTCCTTCTGAAGAAGATTTCAGGTCTGTAACTTTTGTGGCTTAGATTTAAATGTGTAGTTTGATTGTACGTGTTATTTCCCCTCGTGATATCAGTTAGTATTCCGTCGTCCATAATTGAATTCTGATAATACTCCATGATAATTTATTGTTCTTAAAGTTGATTATTAATTGTAGATTTCTGTCTTAAAGAAATAATAAATAAGTGATTTATTATTTGAGTAGTCTTTAATTATGAATACTACATATCCTAACATAGATAATATGCAAAGGGGTAGTGGGAGACTACGACACTGGCGCCCAAACGAAATACCGGAATTAAGAGCAGGTGCAGGATTTAGAGTTTTGCCGGAGTTATTTTTTTCGGGTAAAGAAAATGTGTTTGAGTTTCTAAATAATATTGATGATAATATAGCTTACTATGAAATACCGGCGAATCTATCGTGTGCATATTTAAAAGGTCATTTAGTTGGGAGAGCGTTAGACTGGTTCATGTTATGGCTTCGAGTGTGTAAATGAAGAAGCGACTGCATTTGCAACACTTAAAAAGAAATTGTCAGATAGTTTTCCGGTAATACGGAATAAATCAGAGCTAGAAGCTCAGTTTTTTTCGTCAAAACAACGGAGAGGTCAAGCCCCGTCAGACTTTATTTTTCAGATGTTAAAAATACATAAAACCTTGGAATTAAATTATGATGAGATAAAGTTGATTGATCACATAGTAATGCGACTAGAACCCCAAATAATGGATTATTTAGAAGTTCGAAACCCCACAACGAAAACTCAATTGATAGAGTTGGTAGACCGGTATGAGGAACGTCATAACTGCAGGGAAAATCAGGGTTCGAGTAATAATTTTGCTAGACGAAGTTGGGATGTGAGTAGGAATCCTGAGGAAAGAAGAAATAATAGAAATTGGAGAGATACTGGGGTCGGAAATAGTCAAAATGATCAAAGAGGACTAGGCAGGGGTGCGAATAATTTTCCTCGTCGTAATTATCAAAATCAAGGATTCGAGGGTGGAAATCGATACAATCAGTCAAATCAGAGAACAGACCGGTATCAGAACCGTAGGATGGTGGTTAGGAAGGGTCCTAAGGATGATTCAGCAAAACAGAATTGGAGGCGTGTTGATTGCAACAGCGAAAGGCAAAGAAATGCCAATTTAAACTTTCAAAGAGATCGTATTGAGTCAAATCCTCCTAATAGAATTAGACTTAATTCATTGAGATTATCACCAGTTGAACTTCCGTATGTGCCGATTTTGTTGAATGATACTTTTTTAAAAGCGCTCTGGGATACAGGTGCGGAAAAGTCATTTATTTCAGAAAAAACGTACCGGTCGTATTTTTCTTTCTGTCCTTTAAAAAAATCGTTAGCTGAAGTAGTTACAGCTCAAGGGTCACAGTGCAGAAATTTAGGCACAGTTGAGTTGAAAATTAAAATAAGAGAATTTTCGCAGTTATGGAAATTTCATGTGATTGCTGAGATGAAAGATCCATGCATCATAGGTGTGGATTTTATGTCACATGCAGGGATTACTTTTGATTTTGTTAAAAAATCGTTAATCATTCCGGATTCGAAAACGGAAAAAGTGGCTGTTATGTTGTCTAGAAACCCGTTAGAAAGTAATGAGGAACCAAAAGTGTCTTGTGCGGTGATTAGATCGTTAGTATTATCTTCTAGAGAACAGTTAAGAGAGGAACAGAGAAATGACCCGGAGCTAGGGCATATTATGAAGTTTTTGGAAAATCCGGACGATAGTTCTGTTAATGAATCGATCTGCAGAAATTGGTCCAATGACTTTAAAATCGTTGACGGTTTGCTATATTATGCAAAGTATACAACCACACTAGGTGAATTAAGGGTATTTATACCTAAAACATTACGTAAAGATGTTATGCGAGAATTTCATGACTCGCCTATGGCAGGTCATCTAGGCAAAAAGAAAACCTACTTAAAATTAAAGGACGCGTGTTATTTTCCGTACATGAGGAAATACATTTATAAATATGTAGCAACCTGCGACCAATGCCAAAAAGTCAATTATAAAAACGGATTACCAGCTGGTCAATTAATTCCCATAATAACGAATTTTCCGAATGAAATCGTGTCTTTAGATTTGTTAGGCCCATACCCTGCAACTAGTCCAGAACGCTATAGATTTATTTTAGTAATTACCGATAATTTTTCTAAATGGGTTGAAATAGTTCCCTTAAGGAAAGCTTCGGCTAAAGCAATTGCCAATGCATTTTTTGAGAATTATATTGCGCGTTATGGAGCTCCTGTAAAATTAGTCACCGACAACGGTCCCCAAATGATATCCGAAGTTTTCGAGCAAGTGTGTCGCAGATTGCACATAAAACACGTTAAAACTGTGGTATATCGTCCACAAGCTAATCAAACAGAACGAGTCAATCGCACTCTTTTAAAAATGATTTCGAGTTTTGTCGCGGATAATCACACTAACTGGGATCAATTTCTGCAAGAGTTCGGTTATGCAATTAGGACAGCAGTACATGAGACAACGGGTAAAACACCGGCGGAATTATTTTTAGGTCGAAATTTAATCACTCCTTTTCAGAAATTAGTTATGGTAACTGATGGATCAGATTTAGTTTGTGGGAACATAGAAAGGTTGTTTGAGGAAGCTAGAGTTCATACAAAGCGCCAGCAAGAGAAGTGGGCGAAATATTATAATAAAAAGAGGCGTGAAAATAATGTGAAAGTTGGTGATCTAGTATTAGTTCAAACTCACCCGTTAAGTTCAAAATGTAAAAAAATAGTAGGTAAATTTATGCCAAAGTTTGAAGGCCCATATAAAGTTCTGAGTGTAAAAAATAATAATAATTTAGTAATATTAAAATTTGGTAAAAGAATAACGGTTAATGTGGACCAGGTGAGAATTTACCATCAAAGAGAAGACAGTGTTGCCGAGTCGGAAAGTAACACTAGTAGTAATCATGGTGCAGTGACATCAATCAGGTCAGATGATGCGCAGTCGTCATTGGTGCAATCGGAGAATGATAGGGGTGGTCGTAAAGGATCGAAATCAGGAAATGTAAATGGTAGTAGAGATATAGTTGCGAATAGACGCGATGGAGTAGAGGTGAGAAAAAAACGTGGACGGACGGAATCTACTGTTTCTTCGGGGGATGGCGCGTATAATTTCAGGAAAAAGAGACCTGTATGTGCTGAGAGAGAGAAAAGAGGAAGGCCTGACTCATGGATTGACAATGTACGGAAGAAGAGACCAGAGGCCCAAGCAGATCGTGAGAAAAGAAAGATTTCCTCGTCAATGTCCTCTCGTCCCTCCAGGAAGCGTTATAGAAAGGTGGAAGAAAATAGTTCTGAAAGAGCAGTTCCAGGACCATCCCACAGATTCAAGTATAACAGACCTCATCAGGAAAGGAGCTGTCCATACAATCTTCGGAGCCGACGTCGAGTGGACAACAGCCAAGTTCCAGTTCTCACAGAAGAAAACAACGCCTCAGCAGGAGCATATCAACTTCAACGGACTCGATGGAAGAGGAGACCCAGAAAGTTGGAGCGCAGAGTGGACAACCCTAGGACAAGGTCATCCAGCACAGAAGCCATGGTGGGAGACAAAGCCTATGCAGATTGGATCTAAAGACTAGTCAGGTTGTATAATTCTAATTTGTTTATTTTTCCTCTGACAGACAGTTCGGAGTATTTTCCATGTGGGCTAGTCTAATTTTTTTTGTAAAGTTAACGTACAAAAGTGTCACTGAGTTGTGTGCATTTTCATATCGGTTGAAAAGACTTTTGTATTAATTTTTTTTCCAAATTGTGGAAAAACATTTGTTGAATTGCAATTGTTTTACTACACATTAAAGACGTGGCTTTATATGTGAGATTACTTGTATTGTTTGTTGTAATATATTCTATGTAAAATGTATATATTTTGTGTGTAATTATTAAGATGTATAAGTAATGTCTGGTTTCTGGGCGCGGCGTAATTAGGAATACTAACAAAAACATTAACAGCGCAGCGCGATTGATTGGGAATTTTTGAAAATGAAACCAGATAAGGGTTATTTTGTTACTAAACTATATATATATATAATATAATGTATGCCATATTTTATGTCAATAAGGAAGTTGTATAAAAGTTCTGTGCATTTAATGTCATGTTTTAGAAAAATTGACAAGGTTTCCTTTCAGGGCAGCAGTCCCTGAACATAGTGATGTGATGAAAGTTTGATGTCGTATGAAGATAACGTTGTAAATTTTTTTTATATTTATTAGCACTTAAGTAAAGTGCATGATCAGGGTTTTTTCCTTGAAAGGTTTTCCCCTGATCTTCGCCCGAATGGGATGCACTGTAGGGAACCTAATATTGTGAAAGATAAATAAATTAGAGTGGAGTACCCTTTTGAGTAGTCATTTCTGTGTGCTAGTTTAATTAAAGTTTCTAACTTAGAGAGTTAAAATTTTCTGCAAATTCAGTGTTTTCAGGCATTCTAAAGTTCGTGAGTTAAAACTTTCTACAAGTTTAGTATTTTCAGGCGTTATAAAGTTCGTGAGTTAACTTTTTACAAGTTCAGGCATTCTAGAGTAGTTAAAATTTGTGCAGGTTCAGTGTTTTTCAGATGTTAGGTAAATTAAGCGAATTCTTGCAGGTCGTTTAGACCGTCAATAAGTCACGCTTTTTTTCTCGGAGGGGGGTTGTGACGGGTGCTTACGCGTTTCACTAACCTTCTCTTATAAACTTTTAAATTGTATTTATTTTGACCAATCCCCACTGAGAGCTGGAAGTGTGACTTATGTAAATAAGATAGTTTCGGGTTTAGCGAGTTCGAAAGAGATATAAAAGGGAGAAATGAAATGAAGAGAAGAGGATGACTAAGCGGTTTGATAGAGTAGAACTCCGTGTTTGGGATTAAAAAGTAAACTACGTGGTTGTCCAAGAAGGTGTTTTTAACCGTCTAGCTTAATGAAGTGAAATTTGAAGATTATTGAAAAAGATTCCTTAAGGCGGATCAGAAGTTATTGAAGATATCCTAGATTATAGCCACGTCATAAATTCTACTCGTTCCAGGTTCCTTCTGAAGAAGATTTCAGGTCTGTAACTTTTGTGGCTTAGATTTAAATGTGTAGTTTGATTGTACGTGTTATTTCCCCTCGTGATATCAGTTAGTATTCCGTCGTCCATAATTGAATTCTGATAATACTCCATGATAATTTATTGTTCTTAAAGTTGATTATTAATTGTAGATTTCTGTCTTAAAAGAAATAATAAATAAGTGATTTATTATTTGAGTAGTCTTTAATTATGAATACTACATATCCTAACATAGATAATATGCAAAGGGGTAGTGGGAGACTACGACAGGTATTTGCACAATTTGTAGAATATTTATCATTATTGATTAGATTTGTGCTTTATATCGATTTATTTTTACATAAATATAAAAGTCTAAATGACTCATGAATATTGATATTATCCTGCTTATAAGTCCTGAATAAATTTTTCGCATTGAGTTACTTACAAATATTGACCCAAGAAGAGTACTTGGATCAATTATATATTTATTGAGAATTAGGATCATGAAACCAAATCTGGCTTTATGTGTAGACATTTGATTCTGTGGAATGTTGTTGCATTATACAGCCATTAACTGGAGCTGTTCCTGCTCATGTTTGAACACAGTAATAATAATAACATAATTTTTTAAAGTTCTTGATGTGTTTTTGCTTGGCAAAATTATTTGGCAGTTTAATACATAAGTTCCTAACTTTGGAATGGTATGAGTACTGATTTAGCATTTCTTTGAAAAACTTTGAAGTAATTTAATATTTTGCTCAAGAATAATTTGGGAAACTGAAAAGTTTCTTGAAATTTAGGATTTTCCTTGTGAACTAATGATATAATTAGTTAATTATCTTGCTTATAAGTAGTAGAAACTTATTTTGATTAGAATGGAGCTCCGTTTATTCATGATAAACTTTGGTAACTTGTTGATGTTTAATAATGATTTTAATCTTTAATAATATAATTTGGTGGCAAGCTTCTCAATGGTATGGGCCACAAGAAAGTGTCAAAAAATTGTTTTTTAAATATTTAGGGCATTGTGAGGCCTTAAAATAGTATGATTTATACCAATACAATGTGAAGTTTTTAAAAATATGTTATAAAATACTAATATTTAGCAATTTTAGTCTTAGTAATTATCACCTACAAATGTTTGAATTTTTTTTTATAAATTATTGTCTCCTTGGAAAAAAATGAATTTTATTTAAATATGGGAAACATTTTAGAAATTGTTTGAAACATGCTAAATTATTTCCGTGAAAATTTTTACATATAGGAGCACACAAAATTTTTGTTAGGTAGTTTATTTTAGTAATTACAATGATTTAACATGCATCATTTATCAACATTTAATTTTAATATTACATGATTATAATACAAGTGAAGCATGATAAAATTTTATTTTTTTAACAAAGAAATTCATTGCAATTTAAAAAATGCATTTTTCATATTCTATTCAAAGACTATCAGTGACATTACTTCATTATGTACTCATGTGAAGAGTATTTTTTCTAAGATGTATTCCAAAAGAGAATTTTTTTTTGTCAGTTTCAATTTTTATTTGCATTAATATGGATACATAAAATTGAAACATTGTTATTGTATACTAATTTTTAAACAACTGTTCTATAAAAATTCCAAAGACATAGTAATATCTTTTGAAATATATGATGATTCTGTAATGAAATAACACATTAGCCAGCTTTGATTGTTTGGCTTTACTTAGTAATTATCATTTACAAAGGTTTGAAATTTCTTTTAGAAATTCCTCTTTAAACTGTCTTCAAAGTTTAAAAAAGAAAATACTCTTACACTATTAAGTTAAAGAAAGGAATCATGTTAATACATAATTTTTAGAAATAATGATTAACTTTATTGAATTATTCTTTATTATAAATTATTTCTTATGAGTTATTGAATTGCATATAAATTATCAAATAGATGTAAACCAAACGAATATTTCCATACAATTTTAAAAAATAAAACAATAATTAACATTAAAAACTTTGATATCCAAACAATAATACTAAAATGGATTTTCAAGAACAGCAAAAAGGAAACTTAATATAAATTTTAGAAAATAACAAGTGAAATTCACAGGCTATTTTTTCATAATTACAAGAAGTTTCTGTATAAAAAAATACAATTAATGTGTCAAATTTATTAATAAATACCTTTCCAAACGAATGAATGTATCCATCTGCTCTGAAGCATGACACATTTTAGAATATAAAAATTTTATTGTTACGGGGTCGATCCTAGTCATTAGCAGTATCTCTTCCTATATTCACACACTACAGCCGAAGTATTAACTAATCATTCTGGCTCGCTAGTCAAAACAATTCTTTGTTTTGGCGAGCCACTCCCTATTAACAGCTGCACGCATTTTTCTCGGAAAAATTCGCTTACAACATAATTTGTGACGGTAATAGATTTCTCCCAATTCCAGAAGCAATTTGTTCAATAGAGCGCTGTAGAATTATTTAAATCATAATGTGGCGGGCACTTATAAAAAATAATTACTAAGCCTATAAGTATACAAAAATTCGACGCCAAAGGATGGAAGTATAAACTAAACACTTAAATCTAATACTATAAACTAAAACTACATATATTTAGTCCCTTTTCTTAAACTAAAATAGTAGAAAATATATTAAAAATATTTAAAGTACTAAAAAGAATTTAAAGAATATAAAATAATGTTTACAAATTTGAAAGTTAGCGCGCAATCACAAGTGTCATACCATTAGCTGTTATTTGTTTACATGTTAGCACGTTGTTAATCACGTGATGATGGCCACGATCGACGCGCCCTCTAGTGATGAATTGACCCCATTTCGTGGGCTGGAATTTACTACCGCCAAATTCTCTTTTCTAGTCAAAGGTCGATTGCCAAAGCGTAACCTTGAGAGGAACTGGTTTGCAGCAACCATATGCGACACATTTCTCCTCATCGGGTAACTCCGCGTGGTAATACACTGCATTTTTGACCTTCGGGGTTCAAGTGTAGTATGGAGGGGGGGGGGAGGCCTTTGATCTGGCGATTTTCTTTGGTTTTGGCAATTTTTATATAGATATTATGGTGAGATTACGAATTCATTCTGGCTTCCGGACACCTATCGCTAAGTGAAGTAGCTCGGGAACCAATTTTGGTCGCCAAAAGAAATTGACATCGCAGAACCTTACACTACACTTTAACCGATATTTGGCTTTTTTTTTAACGTTAATGTTCTCTGAAAATATTACCAGTGAAGTTTCAGCAGTAGTTTTAACGATTTCTCGAATTCACTTTGAATTCGGATTTTAAAAAATTGATGTATTGCCAACTAAGTTAAATTTCAAGGGTTTTTTCATAGCAAAGAATTATTATTATTTAAATACGAAGGTAAATTATATTGTTTTTACAAATACAAGACATAAATATGAAATTACTCGTAGTTTTAATTTTTTGAAAAGTAATTATTTATCTCTAATCCAGAAATTTCATATAGCTTATTCTAAATCTATTATTCGTTTTATCTCTATCTCATTATCTTAATTTCTAAAGGATATAAAATCACTAATTTTTTTCGAAATATTCAAATACTTGACATGGCGCGTTTTTATCTTGATAGGACAGAACCCGGGACTTTTGGGTCCGAAGCCAAGTAACTAAACCACTACACCAAAATGATCACCATGGTGCGGAGGTTGTTACTGGCTTATATAGATTAGATCGCTACACACTCTCCTACCAGAGAGCTGGTTAGGCGAAAGAACGATATCGTTGTTAATTTGAGCGGTCAGTTTCTTGTGTGTTGGATGAGTTGCGTCGCGTTTATCTGACGATTTTATTTTTATTTTATTTTATTTATTTATTTTATGTATTTTTTTTGTTGCTCTCTTGCGTCATATTTATCTGCCGAATTTTTTCTTTTTCTTTGGTCGCTCTTTTTTTTGCGGATAGATGGCGCCACGACAGATCAGTCGAGGTTTCGCTTTTCTTAGTTAAGCTAGGGTCACTAGCCAGGGTATTGAAGGCTTGAAAAAGCTTATTAAAACAGCTACTAGTGATTTGGAAGAAACAGACAGACAAAGAAGAGAAGAATTTAAAAAATATGAATTAGAAAAGGAAGCTACATATCGAGAAAGTTTGAAAAACTTGACTGAAGAAGAAAGAAAAGAAGCTGAAAAACACCATCAAGAAATGATAACAAAACTCAAAGACCATCCAAAAGTGCATCATCCAGGAAGCAAACCTCAACTAGAACAAGTTTGGGAAGATCAAGATCATATGCCTCGAGAGGAATTTAACCCTAAAACCTTTTTTGCTATGCATGATATAAATGGGGATGGTCATTTGGATGTTAAAGAAGTAGAAGCTATCCTCTTACCAGAGGTGAGAAAACTATATAATCCAAACAATGAAGAAGATGATCCAGTGAAAATGGAAGAAGAATTTCACAGAATGAGAGAACATATCTTTAATGAAACTGATAAAAATAAAGATAGTCTCATAAGTCTTGAAGAATTTTTAAAAATGACTCAACAACAGAAGCTTCAACAAGATGAAGGTTGGAAAGGGTTACATGAACAACAAGTGTATTCTGATGCAGAATTTCAAGAATACATGCGTCAGAGACAAATGCTATACCAGCAAGCTCCATATTATGGAGATTAAAGGATGTATTATGTTGTGGGAGATGGTCAGCAACATGGAGTGCCTCCTCAAATCAAGGCATGCCACAATATGCTCCAGGACAAGGTTATCCTCAACATCCACAACAAGGACACCCTCAGCAGTTTCAACAAGGACATCCTCAGCAGTTCCAGCAAGGACATCCTCAGCAATTCCAACAGGGACATCCTCAACAATTCCAACAGGGGCATCCTCAACAATTCCAGCAAGGGCATCCTCAGCAGTTTCAACAAGGTCTTCCTCAACAAGTTCAGGGACATCCTCAGCAAGCTCATCCTCAACAGGCTCCACAAGTTCATCCTCCACAACCTCAACACACAAGAAACTGAATGCTCCCATTAACAACGGTATCGTTCGTTCGCCAAAACAACTCTCTGGTAGGGGAGTGTGTAGTGATATAATCTATATAAGCCAGTAACAACCTCAGCACCAAGGTGATCATTTTGGTGTAGTGGTTAAGTTACTCGGCTTCGGACCCAAAGGTCCCGGGTTCTGTCCCATCAGGATAAGAACGCGCCACTTCATGCTTTACTGAATTTTACTCCATTATATTTATTCAGAGCTGATTTATTACTCTCAACAAAGATTATTTCATACTGAGTTCTCCCCCCCCCCATGTAATAGTTGAAAGATAGCCGCTGATATTCTTTCAGAGACTGGGATAAGCTTATCCCTACCGCCCTTTATCTAGCAATGAAGTCGGCCTTGTGTTGCAGACTTTGGTGGGAGATGGAGGCGTGGCTTCGAAGATGAGGGCCAATGGGGTGGTAGCGGTCAGAGAGATGGAGGTTGAAAGACAGGACGAGGTACGGTATTTTATATTTCAAACGTTTCATTACTTTTCTCTTTTTTTCGTTTATAGTTTTTCGAAAAAATAATAGTTTACAAAAAATTTTTGATATTGCGTAAGTAGTGAATAGTATAAGAAAACTTATTTCTGCTCCAGGCAATAAAATTCCTTAAGTAAATATGAAAATAAATCTTAAATTATTCACGTAAGAAATCAAGAGTTCTTAAAAACCAAAACATCACGATTCTTAGAAGATTGGATTTCTGGAAAGGAGTGACTGTAAAAGGATTTCTTACCTGCACCACTTGATTGATACAAAAAATTGATTCAATTAAGAGTTCATTAGGGATAATATTTATAAATTAACATTCAAAATTTTAGCATTTTTTATGAAACAAATTAACACAAATTTTAAAAAAAACTCTAGAATTTGTTAATGCGTTTTTGAAATTTCTTTATTCCTTACAATCCTACATGATTTTTTTTATTATTGTATCAAATTAAGAAAAATTTTATTAAGCTCTTGAATCATTTAGTAAAACACTTTTACATACATATGTGTATATTTTATTTCTAAATAAGATATCAGATGTAAACATTCTTTTCAATGAAAATGAGTTATTTCCATTTTGTACAATTTATATTTCAATATTTGAGCCATATACAACTACAATTATACCAAAAATTATAATTGACATAGTTTAAATATTCATGTAAAAATTAAAATAGAATTTGCATTTAGACAATGATGAGGTGTAAAAATTTATGTGTTCATTAGTTCATCGTTTTCTAATAAAAGTTAATAAACATTTAAAAACTTATAAATCTCAAAAACTCAGCAAACTATCTTAAGAATATTTTATTATAACTAAAAGTTGTGAGCATTATATCAATTGTAAAATTTCAGAGAGTGAAAATGGTGGAAATAAATAATACACTTTAACTTTGTGTTAATGTGTATTAATTTTTCTCCTTGCAAAACAACAATGAATGTTTTAATCAACACGGTTTAGATTTTTTCAGACCAAAGCCAATAAAAATATGATTAATGGCATTTGGTTAATTTAAATGAGGCGCGGGCACCCAAGGGCCATTGTTATTAGAAGAAAATTCCATTTACATGGGAAACGCATAGAGAGAGCACATGAAAGAAAGTGATCTGAAAAAGATTGTTATCTGCTGGGGGGAGAAGCAGGTGGTCTGGTCTTTGTAAGTTATCATGAAGTATAGTCTGTAGATTACTATGCCAGGGTCTACCACAATAGATCCCCTCTCCCTTTCACATCAGGGTATGGCAGTTATAAAAACAGGGAATGATTTCGAGTGGGCAGACCCCCATGGGCAGCCATCTGAGCCATTATCTCCACTTCTCATCGTCCAATTGGAAGACGCTCTCTCTTCCACCAGATTCCTGACCTGAAAATCCAAGATCTTCGCCTCAAAGTCCCACCTACCGGTTGGCTATTGGCCCACCGCCGCTCGTCCAATAGCCAAGTTCCTACACTCCAGCATGATATTCCAACTTAACAATGTCAACTAAAGAACTTTTCTAGCCAGTCTGAGGGTTCCCTGAAACACGTGTACCCGGAAAAAATTTCGTAGATTTCGTAGAATGGGCAGACAAGCTTTTAAGGTGAATCACTTCCTTTGTTTAACATCTTACATGACATCTAGATGGCGCTGGCTATAGCGAAATTTTTGGCACAAATATTTTTCTAAAGATTCCCTAGATGGGCAATAAATTTAACTCTCCGGTACTCCTTTCAACAAAATCTCCCCTCAGCGAAAGGAGACACTCCCTGACTGGGGGGGGGGGGGCAAAATCGTAAAACTGGTAGAGAAGTTCTTTTTTCTTTTTCAAGGGGAAGGGGGTAAAACAGCAGTGAATCTTGTCCAAGGAAGAGCTCTTATTTCTGGACAAAGATCAGTGGTCAAACTTTTTCGGCTCATGTAAGATATTTTCCACAGTGTTGGATAAAACGACATGGAGACCCCCTAGGCAGTTCAGTTCTCGGGGCCCTGTAGCCTAACAATCTTATTACACAAAATTTTAACAATATATTTCATTGCACAAATAAAATAACAAATAATCAGAAAATTAAAAAAATATGTAACTAAACAATAATTATTTATTCGAATTTTTAATAAAAACTAATTCTTGCAGCAAAAAATAACTAAATATTTGGGGTTTTCTTTTTTTATTTTTGGGACCCATAGGCAATTACCTACTCCACCTAATAAGTAATTCGGTACTGATTTTCGGGGAATCCCATTCCACACTCTTAGAAGAATATATCTTAAAATAATATTTAAAGTATATAGATAAACATATTTTCTTGATGTTATAGGAAAAGACTTTTAAAAATTTTATTTCTTATTAAAAAAATTTATGATGTAATGTTAATGTTATTTATTCATTGATAATATTAATTTTTGATCCAAATGTCCCCTGTGCACGCATGCATTATATTTAGTATTCTCAATTTTTACACAAACTGTCGTCCTTTGGAAAGAATGTGTAGTAGCATTTCATATTCCGCGTTTAATTCGTTTTTATATTTTGTTTTTGTAGCCACTCGCGTTGAGAAATATTTTTCATGGCACTAAAATGTTCACAGCTATGTGAGAAATTCTGCGCATTTTGCAAGAATTGGCAACCTAAAATTTTGGTGTTCTCGCTTAAATTTAAATTTTTGCATTGAATCTGTTGATATGTCGATAAATTGTTCCATCTTCTTCATTATAGGTGTTTTTCTCCCCCACAAATGTAAAAGGTTTCAAAACATTGTACTAACTAGTATAAAATTACTTTGTGGAACTCGGGATAGTAAACAATAGTATATTCACAATCTAATAGATAAAGAAAAAAGTTTTAAATTCATTTATTACAATACAATAAAAGTTTAAAAAGTTTTTCACAACAAAGTTAAGTTATGCATAAATAAAATTTTTAATTTTAATGTATGAGATCATCTTTAGATAATTGTGGTTATACGAATTTCATGAGAACTTTAATCCGTTTTACATACACATTTATAGTTTTTCTTTCCATTTTTTTTATTGTGACTCGTGGAATCCCAAGGTTCTCTGGAACACAGTTTGAAGATCAATGCTCTAGATAAATGATTTAGAGAACGAAACTGTTTAATTTTTCTGAATAAATGATTTTCAAACAAAGAATAGGTGGATTTAAGGCAGTGAAAATTTTAATTTCACGTTTTTATCTGCTGTATTAAATGAACAAACAATATGATACAATTTTACTTTCATGTGATAGAAAAGGGGTTGGCAACCTATTTCACACGCGGCACAATTCTCAGTGGCACTCTGCACTACTCAACAAATGCGTCAGTTTTCAAGAGGATGGAAGTTGATAAATTTGTTATGGATCTTATTTGAAAGAGATCTCCAAAATTATGGACAATTATGAAATGTCGAAAAAATTGGAAAGATAACTCCAAACATAAATTTACAGATATTTTGTAAATTATTGAACGTTATTTCTGCAGAGATTTAATTGTTTCAGAACAGAAAATTGTATGCATTCTGCTCTCCGCTTTTGGTTCCATTTATCTAAGTAAAAACTCTTTCCTCATAAGAAAAATATTTCGAGTCCACATAGAAAATCAACAAAGAATTGTCTCAATTTTCTTCTTAGACAAATTCTTATCTATAAAATATAATTAAATATTTTTCAGACAAAATACGCAAATAATAGCCTCATTACACATTACTTTTTATTATAAATAGCAGTATCAATAATATCATGTGAATCAGAAAAATATTTAACAATTTTTAAATAAAGAAAGTACAAACAAAAGAAAAATATTACAATTTTTTCCCCGGCGTTTCTCAGTACAAATTCTGAAATATATCAACGTTGATAAAGCGTATAATAATAGACATGATGTATTTTATGTTGCGTATACGTATAGAATAAAATACACTTTTTAAATCACATTCAGTTATTGATTTTAGTATACAATAACCTAAATTTAACATTTATACCGTTGGATAAACATACGATTATTTAATTTTTACCCATATTTGGCAACAAAATAATAGTATTGTTTTATGTAGTGGATGGCATTTGATGTTAATACAGTTTTTTCTAATATTTAATCATTAATTAGCAATTAATTAATTAAATTAATTACCGGTTTTCGACACCAACTTAGATTCGTCTCCATTATTGTAACAATGTAACTGCTAAAACAATGACAAAAGTTGGCGTCGAAAACCAGTTTTTCAGCCAAACTAGCCGAACCGGGTGTGCATTGTTACAACAATTCAGACAAATCATGCTTTTTTTTCAATTCCTACTATTAGTTCACTCTCTCCCTATACATATATCTATATATATCTTGTTAAAAATTTTCAATCGTTAATAAAATACTTTCTATGCATTCATTCAAAGTAGAAATCGACTTAAATTTTTTTTTATATTACTTGTTTCCCTTAAAAATGAAATTAATCTAACAGGAAATTGCGCTCAAACTTATGGGACGAAAACCTGCAACACCAATTACGATGTATAAATAAATGCATTGAAACCTATTTGCAAAAACTCAGTGAAAGAGTTGAGAAACAAATATCTCACTAATCAAATAAATTTAAATCATATTATTTGATTCATTGCATTTTCATTATTATATTATCTATGTTTGTACACACATAAAAATAATGAAAACAATAATAATTCGTTCTGTTTTAAATTCTTACTCCAATAAATGCTTGTAATGAATCCAAATCTATCATAGAAATATATATTTTATATGTGGCCCGCGGAATTGTAATGTTTTTCCGAAGTGTCCCGCAAGGTCATTTGGGTTGGCCCCTGTTCTACGCAAAACCCCATCAGAAGACTTTTCAAGTATCACCAAAAGCGGGTACCCCCTTCCCCCCTCACACTCTGCAGTTTCATCTGCTCTTTGCTGTTTTATTACCAGAGCAATAAAAGTTTCTACCTCCCTCCCCCCCTTTTTTTTTGTACCTTTCCTTTCTTTCCTATAGACTTCGCACCAATGTTTGTCGTGAACTAATGAAAACACCGTTTACATACTTAGAAAATTATTTTTTTAAAAGTAAGTGTTTGTAAAAGTTTATTCACTGGATTATCATTTTGTGGAATACTTTATTTTCTAATTTAAAAATAAACTAGACCGAATCAATATTTTAACTATAGTGCTAAAAAAATTTTATAAAAATTTTACTACTTAAAAATTTTATTACATATTTTACTAAAATGGATATATTCCGAATTAACTTTAATTCTGACTTTGATATGTGTAAAATGTATTGCGCAAAGAAACCGCAGCATCTATTATATTAAAAACTAGCTTT
>BMAO01035443.1:0-63017 GCA_019973975.1 Trichonephila clavata | reverse complement strand
TTTTTAGGTAGATCTCTACTCCGTAAAATGAACATGCAAGCCAAATTTAGTCTAAATCTAATAGAGCAAAAACGAAATT
This sequence comes from Trichonephila clavata, assembly GCA_019973975.1. Lineage (NCBI taxonomy): Eukaryota > Metazoa > Arthropoda > Arachnida > Araneae > Nephilidae > Trichonephila > Trichonephila clavata. Next base: position 62,938 of record BMAO01035443.1, on the reverse strand, counting down.
TTTACTATCAATACCCCTCGTAACCTCGTGTGAGAGTCGTTCTCTAAAACAACCGTTCTTAGCGGATTTCAATTCAACAAAATAAAAATGCAAACCAAATTCCATTGTTATAATCCTTGTAGTTCGAAAAAAAGGATTTTTTTTTTGTCAATACGCCCCAGTACCCCTTGCTCCCCAAGGAGCAGATTTCCCTCAAATACATTCTTAGTGGATCCCTGATCAGCAACAAAAAACATGCTTAACCAACTTCAAGTATGTAGGTCTAACAATTCAAAACAGGAATTTTTTCTATAACTTCCCTTCACCCCTCGCAGCCCTCCTTACGGGTCGATTTTCGTTTTACTCTTTGTTAGAAGAACTCTACTCCATGAAAGGAACATGCCTACCAATTTTCAAGCAGGTAGGTCAAGTAGTTTAAAAACGAAATATTTATCTATTACGCACCTTAATCTCCGCAACGCTATTTTCCAAAAATGCATCTTGTAACTGATTTCTACTCTATGAAAGTAATCTATTTATCAAATTTAAAGCTGTGCGTCTAATAGTTTAAAAATGGAAATGATTATTTATAACGCCCTCAAGCCCCCACAACACCACTTGGGGGTGTATTTTCACCAAACTCATTTTGTAGCTAATCTCTACTCAATGAAAGGAATCTGCTTACCCAATTTCAAGATTGTACGTCGAGTAGTTTAAAAATGGAAACAATTATTTTATTAACACCCCTTGTGGTCCAAATTTCGCAAAAATCCGTTTTTAGCGGATATCTGCTCCATGAAAGGAACATGTCTACCAAATTTCAAGTCTGTAGGTTGAATAGTTCCGGAGATATCGTGATTAGTCACTCAGTCAGTGAGTGAATCGCTTTCTCTTAATATAGATTAATAAGCTGTAATTATTAATTACTAGCTGTGACGTAAATAAACTATATATGTATTAATATTTAATTTCTTAACTTTACGCTATCATTAATGTTCTCAAACTTCACAATATTCGTCAATGTTCTTAAACGTCACAATATTCATTAAATCCCATTTGTATGACATTCTATTACGAAATTGTAACCTCATTTCAAGCCAATTTTTACACTTACACAAGACTCTTAATTAAACTTTTAGCTGCATAAACTCAAAAGTAAATACACATTAAGATAAAGTTTTTATTATTTATATGAAATTTTCGAACAATGCAAAATCGACATTATATTCCACATTTATTTTGAAACACTATATAGCTTTATGAATTTTTTTATTGTTATATTCTCATACGACTTTGTAAAAAAAGAACTCTCGCCTGATTGATTGATTCCCTCATAAAATTTTCTTACGCGTTAAGGTTTTTTTAACACTAGAAAGACTAAGACTTTGAATATACCTATATTGCCCAAAAAGCAGTCATTGTGAACGAATTACTGGTATGCAACGAAATTTACTTAAAATTAGTGTTTAGTATTATTAATTACAGATACAAACAGATTATTAGTAAATACTAGTTAGTAAATATTAAGAATAAAAAATATTTACTTAACTTGGAAAAAAATTATGCATTACTATTTGCGCATTTTATACAAATAAAAGTGGAATCCTTTCATGTGTACATTTTCCCGTAAAAACACTTTTGACAGTTTTTTTTTATAAATTTAGGGCACAAATGATATATAAAATATAAAAAACTTGTTAGAACAAATATCATTCCATAAAGATACGAATAACAAGTTACTACTTTAGTTTATTGAGCAATGGGCCATTTACACGATGAGTTTCTGATGCTAGGGCTACAAAAAGAAGTAGGAGGGATAGGGTAGTGAGGTATGCGGAAAGAGATGAAGTTGTAATGTTAGCTCGAAATAACTTCCACCCAACCTAACCACAGAGCCGAACTGGTCATATAAGAAATTTACTCAATTTAATAGTGAGAGTTATTTGATTACTTTAAATTTCCCTAGCAGTCAAAATGACTGCTTTGGGGCAATATAGGTATAACCAATATATATACGCGAAATAAAGGAGAAAAAAGACAACTACATTTGTTGAAAAATTTATATATTTTGTAGAAAAAGTAATATAATTTTAAGGAATTGTATTATCATATGCATAATTTTTTTTTCCTGATTAAAACTAAAGAGCAGTCAAAATGATTTCCTTAGTCAATCTAATGTCAATTTATTTAAAACTTTTATCACAAGGTGAATAAGAAATTTATTGAGACAAATATTATTCAATTCTTTGCCAACTAATGGCCGCTCAAGCCGAGTGAGTTAATAAACAAACAGAAATTTAATAAAATTTTAGATATAATTTGTAAAATAATTAATTTTAAAAATGAATTTTATAATTTATATTTATGCATTTGTAATATTAGGAATTTGTATTTTGTGTGTAAACTAATATTTATATTCATACTGTGTATTTATATTGTAAATCTGGAAGCAATTTCCTTGTAACATTCTTCAGTTTACCGAATTGGCAACAGTCCGTATTTTGGCATCAGACTAGTTGCAATGTTTTGATGTGAGCGCAGCTAAGCCTAATGGGATAAAAATTGTTCTTCGAATTCTTTACGCTAATTTCTATACTTTAACGTTATGGAACCAATCGTTTCATAACAAATTCATAAGTTGAAATGTATCAAATTTAAAGGTAACGAGATTTTATCTAATGTCAAAAAAGTGCTGAATATCCACTGATTTTATTTAACAAGTATTGTAAGTAATCGTTAGAGACAAATCTTACTTTTCGTTTGCTTACTGAATATGTACCGACTGTTTAAACCAGAACTTCGAACTGGAACTGAACCGGGAAAAAACCGTTATTTTTGTCGAAACAAAAACTGGAAATGAACCGAAAAAAATATCGGTTTATTTCGGTTCGATGTATCTTCAATCATTTTGTAACTGTACCCAACTTATTGATATTTTCGAATTTAACGTCAACCATATTATTATCATCATTACATGTACATTGCTTCTCGATTTCCTGTTTTGATGTTCACTAGTACGTTTCAGTAGTTCGCATGAAACTACTAGTAGAAGGTAAATTTAGTTCAGTTGAATGAGCTACAAGCGTAGATGATTTTGTAAGAAAAACATCAGTCTGTTATATTTTTCACATCTCAATGCGATCATCCACAGATGTTTATATAGACCCGGGGTAAGCATTACGTCCGATCGCGATCGACCGGTGGACCGCTAAGACAATTTGGGTTGACGCCTGAAGAATAGTAGTATAGAGGAAATATTCAAGATTGGCTGACAGTAGTAGGCTAAATCTTCTACTGACTATAATTACGAGAACTAACTTCAGAAAAAAAATGATTTATTTTTGAATGTATTTTGCATTGTTTGATAATAAATGCATCATTAGATATTATTATATTTGTGACTATTATTATTATGTTTGTATTTTGCGTTTTGCTTTAAATGTTGTTTTAAAAAAGTGAGATTTTTTAAAATTTTATTTACGTAGGTAAGTACATATTCCGTATTTAGTATTAAGTTATAATAAATATTCTTGGACTTTTCCTTACCTCACCACACCTATGGCACTGGGTGCACTCTTTAATTTTTCAAAGGGGGCGCGGAGTTGTGGTCCAGGGTCAAATGCCTACCATTCTCATATCTTAATCCAATACGCAGCCAAACATATTTTTTTTTTCATTTTGAAGATTGTCGGGGACAAAGAACAGTAAGAAATAAATTATTGAATAAATAATTAGCATTAATTAATGAAAAAATATTAATAACAAATACTGTGGGGGGTATCGACCTATTCGGTACCCCTCTCTCACCGTTTTGCCTACCTAAAAGTGTGAGGGGAAACAAAGCATCACCAGCAACTTCCATAACAACAATTAGTTTTATTTCTCTTCAAACACACTTAAACAATCACAAGTGAAACTACAAAAGGAACCCTGGGAGTGATATATAAAGCGAGCTATCTAATCTCAATTACTAACTCTAAGTAAACCCGACTACGTGAACTAGACAAGGAGAAAAAGGGCTATAAACCGATAACTAAATCTAATTTCATCTATCTTAGATCCTCAATCTAATAATTTAATCTCTTAGCAATTACTTCCTTAACTCGTGCTATATTTGTGAATGAAATATTCTAATATTCACATTTACGTAACATCACAACAGCTCTAAGGCTCCTTCTATCTTACAGCTACAAAACCTGTGTGGACTTTATATAGTCAAACTAATTTAAATATCATGGTTTCTTCTTGAGAGGCTGTGAATTATTGTGAATGCTAGCCCCAAAGTTTCCCCAAGAGGATTAATGGAAAAATGACGCGTAAAGATGCGTCACAATACTTAATTAAAATTTATGTACTATATACATGGGATTATAATCGATCGAATAAAAAAATCATGGCTATGGAGGAGGGTCTTGACCCGTGAAGCCTCCCCCACCCCTTTTGAGTATGCCACTGATACTGTGTGGACCACAACTCCCTGAAAAAATTAGAAGTGCCCGTATCCTGGAAAATCTGCCCACCCCTGATATAGACTGTTTAGAGATACAAACCATAATCACGAATTTAGTCTCAAATGCGATTTTGATCATCATTTCATCAATACCAATGCTCTTCGTTCTCTGCTCAGCGCCCGTATCGTAGATGCCCGTTAATTGTATCAATTGACACAGTGCGCCAATTTAAAAAAATAAAATCTAAATTTTGATAAAATTACACTTTTTGTTTATGATAGAAGTATATTTCTAGTACAAATAAGAATATACATAAAGTAAAACTATTCATTCGGAATTGAACCAAAAACCGTTACTTTTGGCAGAACGAAAACCAGAACTGAACCGAAATATTTTTTTTAGTTGAACCGGAACGAAAGAAAATACGGTTCGAAGCCCTAGTTTGAACTCAAAGAATTAAATAACTCTGCCCACAAATCTCTAAAATCCATCCCAGATAAATGAGAAACGGGATAATTTAGACATTGCTGTTCATGGTTGAAAAGAGACGGGACCCTTTCTTCTTAGAAACGGACTGTGTCGTTATGTTGTTCCCCGAAAATATTTCACCCGTTCTCGTTACGCGATCTGTTCACTCATGAGCGGGATTCCTTGGAAACCCGAGGGGTCGGACTCAGAATTCCGGAAGTCAAATAACAACATTTCCTGTCTATCTGAGATGAAACACTCCTCCCTGATTTGACATCCAATACCATCTTACAAAAAGCGTGGGTATTGATTTTAAACAGACACGCCTTCTTGATTAGTCGCTTATCAGTCGAATTGATGATTGGGAAGCGGGAAAAATATCCTCAAGTTAATTTGGCGACCATATATAATTGGCTAGACTAAAATTGTGCTAATAATCGCCTTGGAAGTTACATGTCCTTGAAATACCAACAAGATCCCAACTCCGTTTTCCTCACATCTCTCATGATAAAACCGGCAAATCAATTAATTCCAATATTAAGATATTTGATGCAAAAATGTATAAATTAATATTTTTTTACATATTTAGTCACTTGAATTAGAATATACATAAAAAATTGTTTCACAAAAAAATGTGAATAATTCCTTTTTTAAATAATGTATAGTGTTTACGAATTTAAAATTTATTTTAAGTCGTCTCTAAAGTATATTAAAAGATGAATCTCTGTTTAGCGAATTTTTTATGTAACGAACTTTTTTCCGGAATTTGGCGACTTCGTTAAACAGAGGTCCAACTTGTGACGGATCTATACGCGTCCTTCCATTAACCTCTGGGGAATTCTTTTGGGCCAGCATTTTCAACCAACCTTCTCCGAAGGGCAGAATGCGTGATATGCAAATTAAATTTAATATATATATATTCTTTATTCGCGAGTTAGGGAATAGATTGGAAGTGAAGCAAATTGGCAGTGAAACGTATACGTAAACATTGTAAGAAGATAGAAGTTGGAATATTAAGAAAGTGATTAACTATTGGGGACTTGTTGAAGTCAACTCAAAAGGAATAGAAGACTGCAAGAGTTCAGGTACTGTGATCTTAAATCAAGTCGATGTTTAGAAAGTTAAACTAATAGTGCGGTAATTAAATACGAAAGTTCTGAATAAAGTTATATTAAAAGGAGAGCTGCATGATTAAATATATTCTCCCCAACGCCATCTCGTCTCACTCCCGTTCTATTACTGATTAAGGTTATCTTGTATAAGTGTTGTTTGTGTCTGAGTTAATTATAGTGATAAATAAAATAATTGAAGTTTATCATGTCGTCTGATCATTTAGTTCCTCCCACACTTCTAGACGGGTCACAGGGAAGAACGGACATAATTTCTTTATAAACTGTATATATAATACTAGTCAAATTACAAGTCTCAAAAGGAGTAAATCATTAATTGAGAAATGAGCAATGCATGTAGGAATTGGATCCAAACAGCAAATCCATCCGTAGTTGAATTTTTAGCACTTGCCATTTTGTTATTATTAATTTGTCAAAAGTTCTTTTATATATTTGTTAAAATGATAATCATTGTAATTTAAATTCAAAATCTCAGATGCGGAGTTTAACACTTTGTTCTCTTTAGAAAAGAAAAATATCATAGAGGTTTAGTAAAGTTACTTTTTAGTTAAATAAAAAAAAATCTAAATCAGAATGAAGTATTATAATTTTTCGACCAAAGCCAGATGAGAGAAAGAGAGAGAAACCACGTTACTTCATGTATCTGACTACTCGCGACAACTTTTTTTTTTTAAACAAAAATGGAGATATGGGTATTTTTTGTTGTTGTTAGATTTGTTTAGTATATTTTAAGAAAAAGTATGCTAAAATTAAGAAGAGAAAAATAAATTATTATTACTAAAATGGGAAAAAAGGGGTAAAGATTGACAAAAAAAAAAAAAAAAACGCGGCCCATTCTGTACCAAAAGTTTATGAACAAATTTCAATTTTTCAATTCTGATGTGTTGCTATGCTATTCATTTTTGAAATGACTTTCAGGATAAGAGATATTTTAAGTTTTACAAAAACTAGAGCACTTTATCTTAGTTATTATACGAAATTGCTTTAAAAATAGTGATTATATTCACATAGGGGACTATATACATTGTAATAAAACAGTGATTAATAAATCTGAAAGTTAAAGCACTTCTATTTTACAGAACATACACAAAAAATTTCAGTTAATTATTTTCAAAACTTTTTGAGCAATCGCTGTCCCCGTTCGAGCATTTTCGGGGAAAAAAACCACACATTTCAGTAAAACGCGTTTTAAAGTATGACATTTTGCTTAAAGTAATGGAATCTGCTTTAACAAAACACTTGTAGCTTTTGTTCTAGTGAACGGGAAATAAGAAACTTTGTATTTTTATACAGCTAATAAAATGGTCTTTAAAATAAAATCATAAAAAAATGTCAGTTTTTTGGCAATTCACAATTTTAGTGTAGTCGGATACCTTAAGCTATTTTCAGGTTCAAAATAAGTAGCCCCGTTTGGAGTAATTTGGTCGCGAATTCATAAAGTCGCTCAAGAATTTACTCAAGACCTCAAGGGTTTGCTTTCCTTCTGTCAAGTCGTGGGTTCGATTCCCGGTATCAAGAACCTCTGTACAGAGGGGTTGGGGTTCACGTTGGTCTAGTGTGGAAGTTTGGATAGTGAAACGTCATCTCAGATATCATCCCCGTCACTTGACCATTTGTTCAAAATTACAAGACGCATCCCCAATCAGCCCCGTATTGTTTCAGAGTATAATGCTAATAAACAGTCAATTATATTTAAAAGAAATGATTCAGAATTTCGATGCACGTATTCTAAGAAAAAATTTTTTTTTCGTTCGTTGACTTAAGGCAGTGATTCCCAAAACGGTCTATATAGACTCCCAGGGGTCTATGAAGACCTCTAAGGGGTCCACGTCAGCAAAAAAATAATTTGGGGTTCCTTGAGGTGTAAGAGGGGTCTATGATAGTGGTTCTCATAAAACTAGAACGTGACTTTAATTTTAAAAGAAAATTTAATCAAGTGGAAATCAAATTTTACCCATTTAACAGATTTTTGTACTAAATTTAATGATGTTAGTTTTTACGTACAAGGGGACAGCATAAATTTTATTAAAACAAGAACTATTTCAGCATTTCTCTCCAGGTCAGCTAAAGAAGGATAATACTAGAGATCCCGAATTTTATCAATTGGACACATGCAATCTGTCAGGACGTTCAACAGTTAAATGCCTTTAATTCAGATTTTGAATCCAGGCGTGAGAATGCTTTGACTATGGTAATATCACAATCGACAATGGATTCATAGGGTCACATTGAAGAAAAAATGTCACATTACAATAGGAACTGATCGTAATAACCTCTAGCGAAGATCTTAAAGTTTAGAAACAGATGTCAGGAATTTTGGCTTTAAAAAGTGAAACCTGTTATTTGTCTCGAACTATAGAATATTGTAAGGAAATTTTTAATTGCTTTTCCTAGTGTGAAGGAGTTTCAGCGCGGTTGCCCCCCTATCTCCAAAACTAAAAGAAAACTGGATACTACTAACAGGGGAGATTTAAGGTTAAATCTGAAAAAATTGATACCAAATGTTGAAAATTTGATATTTTATTCCAGATCCTCCCATTAAAATCATTTGTTTATTGTTTAGTTATTTTATTTAACAGTTTTATTTATTAATTAATTTTTAATTTACTTAATTAACATGTGTTTTTTAAATTTTAAACACTATACTTCATTACAGTTAGAAATTTAATTCTTTTAAAGTAGGGGTACCAGTTGTGAAAAAGACAGTTAAGTTGATAAATTTGCAAAAATTCAATATTAATTAAGCAGGGATCTATCCCAAACTGAAAAACATGGCAAGGGGTCTATGAGACAAAAAAGTTTGGGAACCTATGACTTAAGGGGGACACAATATGATTCAATTGACAAAAATTGGTCAAAAAATCAAATTTAATTTTTTAGCTTAAATTATTTTTTATATACTTTTCTATAACCTCACAAAATTTGAAAACTCTAAACTTAAAAAACACAGAATTACGATAGCTTTTGCGTTCGTTTTTATTCACATCCCTATGGCAAATCAAAATTTTAAACTTACTTATCTCCCTGAAAGATAAAATAACAAATTTGTCTTCATTTAAAATGCTAAAGCTTTTTTTCTATTGTGCCTAACGCTTTGAATTGTTTCTTACCTATTGCTAACAGTACATGTAACAAAAGTTGGTATGCATTTTTGAATCAAAGCAATGCTTATTTTTTAAAAAATAATTGAATTCAGAAAATTTGGGCATTTTTTAAGGAATTTTCAATAAGCATTCATAAAAAGTATTGTACGAATACCAATCATATTATCCTAAAACCCATACCTACTTTTGTTATGCATAGTTTGAAGTACTTGTAAATCAAATTTCATGCGTGTATGTAAACTTTTGTAGGAGGAGTAGCATTTTAAAATCACTTCGCAATTTTTTTTTTCTTAAAAAGTTAAATAGCTAGCTTTTTATGAAATTTTGAGCACAAAATCTGTTTTACATAGTATACACACCTTGAAGGCAACCAAAAAAAATTTTTTTTGAAAATCCTTAAATTAAAATTTTTTGCTTAAATCGTACCATGTCCCCTTAAAAAAATATATATCAGGTGTTTGCTAAAAACATGAATTTTTTCACTAGAACTTATTCCATAATAACTGACGTAAGCCATAGTTTTCTCAATACACCTTCGAAATGTGCTATTTACTTACTCCTGACAGTGAAGGGGAAGGGTCTGACAAATAAACGAACGTGCCGAGACAGACTTTCGAGGATTAGTCGACACGAAGATCGACCACTTCCTTCTAAACGGCTTCCATTCGACACGGGCACGCGCCGATATCAAAGGGAGGAATTTTAAGTGTATTTCGTCCCTCTCCAAAACTGCAGCTCCTTTTAAAAGCAGCGGCTTCCTTTGATCTGGAGCGAAAGAAAATACGATCATTTTGTGCCCCTAGATGTATTTTCAGAGAGCGCAAAATATCACTTTTTGGAAGATTCCTGAGTCTTTTGAAGTGCCAATTACGGAATGTTTCACAGTGAATTCGTCCACAGTGATGATTATGCAAATCGTGTCTTCTGTTTTGCGTTCTCTTTGAGGTATTTGCCGATAATTCTTAACTTTGTTCACTAATTAGTCCCATTTGAAATGTATAGCATCATAAATTTAACAAAATTTTCCGCCAGAGAAATGAATTTCTTATAAATAATGAATGGATTTTATTTAATACTAGCTGAAATGCCCGTTCTTCGCACGGATTAAGTTTTAAAAACCAAAATTCATCTATTATAGCAATCAAAATATATTTTTTTAGGGAGGGTAAAACCCTGTATTAAGTAGTATAACCAAAAATTAAAAATATTTTTTTCAAATGAATGTTCACATTATAAATAATTTTAAACAAATTGCAATTGGGTCTAAAAATAAATAATTTAACAAAAACAAATATTTCAATGTAAGAGAGAAAATTAGCATGCTAAAGAGTAAATAGATATGAATGAATGCAAATATAAATAAAAATTATTAGAAATGTGATAGCAGTAGTAAGTTTCTGCTATGGGAACTATGGGTGAAATAACTTGCAATAGATAAACCGAAAGAAAAAATTAATGATGATAAAGTGATTCTCACTAAATGCTATCATAAATAAGAAACATTAGGAAACTTTCAACTGAAAAAAAAATTAAATTAGTATTATATGAGGTATGGGTGCAATGCTATCTAACATCTCTGTAATACATTTAATATAGAGTATTAAATGTAATTCAGTACTAAAAAAAAATTTATTAGTATGAACTAAAACCAAAAAATCTACCTAAAACAGATATAACAGGTCCCCATTGAAATAGCCCAGAACCAACAGTATTAAATGAAACAAATAATAAACCATGTTGCTAAAAAATTAACCATTACAAATGATACAGTTTTCTGGTTTGCAAGATTGTCAGAAGCAAAGTTAAGTCATGATGAAAAATCTGTTCAAGGGGTGCATCTCATCATAGTTTCAGCGAATAGCCCCCTTTTTGTTAAAAAAAATTTGATTTTTTTTCATTTAAAACAAAGATGAGTTCTTATCGGTCATAGGGACCATAAGGCAAAAAACAGTGACACTCAATAAAACATTGTACATTCAGGTTTCTCATAAATAGGAAGCATTATCTTCACAATATTACCAACATGTTAACAGCAATTAATTTGAATTTGGTGTCATTTTCTTTCTGTTATATTTTAAGCAATATTTTTCTACAATGAAAACATTGAATATGCCGGTGAAGGAAGAATAGCAATAATCTTTATTTTCAACGACAGAAAATGGCATGAGCAGGCGAGAAGTGAAGGTGTAGTTTCATTGATTGTAAAAAAAATACCCCTTTGATCATCACAAATTATTGTTCCGCTTAAAAATTCAGTTTTGAACACACAAAAAACCACACACACACATTTCATAAAATCTTAAATATTTAAAATTGATAAAAGAAATAAAATAAATACATATCAAAGTACCCTTACATATAGTAATTATAATATTAATCCAAACCAAAAGGCTACTTTAAATAGATAAATTAATGCTTGATTTTGAAGAAACTACCATAAGCAGCTCAGAACAAAAGAAGTATGTCAAAAAATCTTATATGTAAATAGAAATTCTAATTTAAATCACAAAATTAACAATCAGTTAATCCCTATTAGTTAGAAATGAATGTCCTTTTCTTTAGTTACATTTTTCTACTTTTTTGTTACAATTGAAAAACATGGAATTTGCCAATAGAAGGAAAAGGGTACATATTGGAGTAACCGCAACAAAATTTGCACCACAATATCAAAATAACAGATTCTTATATGTTTTATATGAAGAAAAAGTCAAATTTTGGTGAAAAAAGTGCCGCTTTGACTCTAATACATAAGTATCAGGAAAAGCAGTACCCTTTTCCTTTTTCAATGGAAGGAAATGTTGGTGCTAACCTTTTATCGCACCAATGCCAACGTTCAAAATAACTCGCCAAGTTGGCAACGCTGATTTCAAATGTGTTATATGGACTCAATTGGCAACCATGTGCTTCATTTCATGTAATGTTGTAATAATAATAGGTTGTGACAATATGTAAGAATTGAAATGTCATAGGAAGATTTTTTGGTACTTATGTATAATTGCAACAATTGCCAACTCTATTAATAACTCACTAAGTTGGCAACCACGATTTCCTATGTGTCGTCTTCCTATGTGTGCCATATGCTTTGTTTCATATAATGCTGCCAATAGGTTGTGATCATACTTATTATTTTAACCAAATGGTCATGCTATGCAGTTGGAAGTAGGCAAGAAGTACTGCTGAAATGTACATACCGTTAAAGTGTACTAATATTCAGGCGATGTTTTAGTTCCAAGTTTTACTTACTTTGGGGCCAACTACCTTCTGTTGCCGTGATATCAACATCAGATGAATAGTAACGCAAATGCATCAGTAGATTGATAATACCACCAACATTCAAGTTAGCGAGAATAAGGAAAAGCAACCACACAAACCCAAGGCCCTTACAACTGTTTAGTACCAAAATACATACAAATGTTTTCTGCATTGTTGATTCTTTAAAAATAACAAAAATAATAAACAACATGGGGAAAACAAACTTTTTTCAGATACAGCAAAAAGGTTTAGAGAGTGTAATCAGGCTTTATTGATAATCATAGTTCAGCTGGCATGAATCAGGAGCATAAAATGAAATAAAACATTTTATGGAAAGTAAATATCTTTGAAAGTGGCCAGAACAATAGAAATGGCCTTGCAAGCTGGGTAGTTGTTCCATTATTCAATCAACATACATTATTACAAACCACAAAAGTAAAAAAGAAATAATCATCAACAAAAATTACACAGATACATAAATTTAATGCGGTGGCTAGGCTTTAGTATCACCCACTCACGGCGGGATAAGTGTCCAATTCGACACAATCCAACCAACCTTAGAACTAAATCATTACCAGAGCACTTTAACGGTACACCATGTTCATTTTCAACCGTAAATAGCATGACCAGTTAGTTTGAAAAAGCTGTAAAAAAATAACAGTACACATGTCCATTTTCAACCATAATAGCATGACCATTTTGTTTGAAAAAGCTGCACAAAAATAACATCCTTTATCTATTCTGTATTTTCGGAAAAGGATAAATACGTTATAACACATCGAAAGTCAATTGTTGCCAAACGGTAAAACAAAATTTAGAAAAAAACATTTTTTTATGACGATTTTTTCAAAAAACAAATAAAATTCCATCACAAAGAGTAAGAAAACGAATAAATACAACCGTAAATAAATATACTTACTGTAAAATGTGCTACAATCCCTCAAAAAACTGCTCGAAACATTCATTTTTGCAAAGTTAATACTTGACATGTTTGATGACGACATATCTACATTTAGCTGAAAAATCACTTAAAAATTAAAATTTTAAAAAAATCTAAAGCGAATTAAAAAAAACTCTTCAAGGTTAATAGCATAAGGATCTGCAGCTTCTACTTGCCAAGTTTCACACTTCTGGGTTGCTTAATTTGGTCCGAATAGCATAAACACACAAACTCTTTCTTTTATATATTTAGTATAAATTATGACATTAGTTTACAACCTTACATATAGTAGAAACCTTAAATATAAAAATAAAAGTCTAATTTTGACAAAACTACAATAAACAGCTCAGAACAAAAAGGAAATGTCAGAAAATCTCATACGTTAATAAAAATTCGTATTAGCCTTCGTGTTCTTACGTATTAGCATCACCGCAGCCAAACTGGCACTAAGCAAATCACACTATATCCCAACAAAATCCAACTGATTTTTTTTCACACAAAAACACAAACACAGAATCTTTGTTTTGATATCAAGGAGTGATTAGCATGGTGCCAATTTGGCTGTGATGACACTTATATGTAAATATCATAAATTCTAATTTAAATCACAATATTGGCAATCTAATAATCTCAATTAGTTTGAATGGAGTGTCATTTTCTATGGTACTTCAATATCATCGCAACCTACATGAAATGAAGCATATGGTTGGCAATTTGGTGAGTTATTAATTAAGTTGGGAATAATACGCAAGTACCAAAAAAGGTAATTGCTTTTTACCTTTATCGGCTAATTCCCTGTTTCATCGATGTTGCAAAATAGTACCAGAACGTAGCTTATAACAAAAAGAAAAGGTACTGATGTAATATTGCAACAATCGCCAATTTGCAATAATATGTGAGTATGTGCGAGACACTAAAATAGAAAATATAGCATTAATTTAAATTAAAAGGTTATCAAAAACAAAAGAAAATTAAGCCTTAATTTTGCCAGAAAATCTTAAAATATAAAAAATTTAAACATTAATAAAATAAACTGATGGAATGGGGTAATATGTACCATTAAAGTATACTAATTACTAATATTCAGGCGATGTCATTTGGTTCTAAGTTTGACTTTGGCGCCGAAAAACCTGTGTCATGATATGAATCTCAGATGGATTGTAATCAAGTTAAGTTTATCCACCGTATTAAATTCATGTATCTGTGTATAATTTTTTTCTGATCAACTTTTGTGATTTGTAATAATGCACGCTGATTGCGCAATGGAAAAAGTACCCATCTTGCAATGCCTAAGGTTATTAAAGCTACTATTTTTATTGTTGTGGCCACTTTTAAAGATATTTACTTCCCATAAAATGTTCTATTTCATTTTATGCTCCTGATTAATCTTAGCTGTACTATAATCCTGATTACATTTTTAAATCTTTTTGCTGTATCTGAAAATTTTTTTGCTTCCCCATGTTGTTTATTAATTTTATGTTATTCTTAAGAGTCAATAATGCAAAAACATTTGTTCATATTATGGTACAAAACAGTTGCAAGGACCTTGGGTTTGCACATTTGCTTCTCCTTATTCTTTCTAACCTGAATATTGGTGGTATTATCAGTCTATGGTTGTGCTTGGGTTACAAAATTTTTTTCAGATACAGCAAAAAAGTTTGAAGAGTGTAATCAAGCTTTTTTGATAATCAAAGTACAGCTAAGATAAATCAGGAGCATAAAATGAAATAGAACATTTTATGGAAAGTAAATATTTTTAAAAGTGGTTACAACAATAAAAATAGTAGCTTTAGGCCTTGCAAGATGGGTAGTTGTTCCATTACGCAATCAACATGCATTATTACAAACCACAAAAGGAAATAAGAAATAATTTGAACAAAAAATATACACAGTTACACAAATTCAATACGGTGGATAAACTTAACTTGATTACAATCCATCTGAGATTCATATCATGACACAGGTTTTCGGCGCCAAAGTTAAACTTAGAACCAAATGACATCACCTGAATATTAGTAATTAGTACACTTTAATGGTACATATTACCCCATTCCATCAGTATAGAATGATTATTTACTCTGAAAAAGTTGTATAAAAAAAACATAAATTTTTTAAAGAAACAAAAAAGATATATATCGGAGGTTTGAACTCGGTACCTTCCGATTCGTAAGCGCGTAACTTACCGCTAGACAAAAGTGATCACTCCTATCCGAAGGCTGTTACTGGCTTATTTAGATTTCGCCACATATAATACGTTGGAAATCAAATACGAAAATATCTGCTGTTATCAAATTAGTGTTGCCAATCGGAAAAATAAAATTTAGAAAAACATTTTTTTAAGACTATTTTTTCGAAAAACAAATGTAATTCCTCCACAAAGAGTTAAAAAAAAATGAATAAATACAACTAAAATAAATATATTTACAGTTAAATGTGCTAAAATCCCCTCCAAAACTGCTCAAAATATTAATTTTCGCAAAGTTAAGACTTCACATGGCTGATGACGTCATATCTCCATTTAGCTGAAAAATCGCATAAAAATTGAATTTTAAAAAAATCTAAAGCAAATTTCGAAAAAAACTCTTCGAGGTTAATAGCATAACGACCTATAGCTTCTACATGCCAAGTTTCATACTCCTGGGTTGATTAATTTGGTCGGAATAGGTGAAACACACACACACACAAACTCTTTCTTTTATATATTAGTATAGATTATAAAAGTTTTTTTTTCCTTCCTTTTAACACGAAATTTAGGGGACTGAAATATTTTTTCGTGTGAAGGATATTGCAATATATAGATATATTCAACAAAATTATGTTTTTTAAAGTACATTTTATTTACTAGATATGCATATATGCATGCATTTAATAAAAATCAATGAAACAAAAACATTCATAAGAACTTAATGAAATTTAATACAAAATTTTCAAGCACTTTTTTGAAAAACAAAACATTTGTTGAGTTTTTGTAAAATCCTGATAATATTATAAACGCGAAAATCTGGATGTATGTTACTCTTTCACGCAAAAACAACTGAATGGATTTTAATGAAACCTTACAACAATATAGCTTTTCATAATAATAAACAATAGGCTATAATTTATAAAGATACTAGCTTTTACCCGCGACTCCACTCGCGTTGATGTCTTTAAATAACTGTCAAAGTCAAAATCATTATCATTAGAAAGTAAATAATATAATATGGTAATTTTTTATTGCTTTACTGGAACCAATAAAATTTAAAATGTCTAAAATTGAGCTTAGTTTAAAAAAACTGAAAACGTTATTTGCTATAATAATTAACAACAAAAATATTCAATAAATTAAACTATTAATGTTTTTAAAAATCGAAAGTATCTACGTTTAATATAAAATTCCTCTTTAAAAAACTCAAAACAGAATATTATTCTAAGATGCTACTGTATACCATATTATATGTTCTTCCGTCAGTTGCAAATATGTGAAGATTTGGGCATTGGACACAGGCCATGGGGAAAACATTGCTTTTCCATATGCACCCCTGCTACCTGAAATGTTAGCTTTGTTAATAGCAACAGTAAAAATGGGGAAATTGAACTCGTTTGAATTGAAACGGTAGGTCAGTGGGGATACTTGGAATTCGAGGTACGATAACACTATCCCTTTTCATGACATATGTTAAAATATTGGCACCAAGTATATTCTGCATCAGTTTTGTGATCCAAAGCCTCGTTCCTTTACATAGTCGAGGGGCATCGGGATTTTGCATAACTGATACATTTAGTTTTAATTGTAGTGTATGTGAGGTTACACCCGAAAGTTCAAGTGAATTTAAGAACTCCGTGGGATATGAAGTACTTTGTTCTTTATACATGATTGTATTCATTGATAAATATTTCTTCAATTCCCCCCGCCCTTCCCCACACGTCGTTTAAATTTTCGATGTTGATTTTATGGACAAAGTCATTGTTAGGCGCCAATATTGATCTTGCGCGCAACCACTGATCCCAAGTTAAATTTTGTTGCAAGCCCGGGTAAATTTGAGCAATAAGATTTACATCATTTTCTTCTACATTACAAAGTTCTCTGAAAGTAAAATATAAACTCCAGCATTTGCGTCCAAACATCCATAATCGATTTTCAATTACGTCTCTGCATAATGTTCCGAATCTACGTCATTATGAAGATGCATTCTCATATTCGTTTTCAGACTGAATTTTTCAACTTTTCCCCATAAGCTTGAATTCACCAGCCAATATATAATAAAGCTACCATTCCTCCTATAATACCTGTACCTATCTCGTAAATCCTGAAGAGTCCGATTTAACGCTTCTATAGCTTTCTTGTGAGACATCGTACTTTCATCCCACACTAAAAACTTACATTATGGAAGCATCCAGCCTTGAGAGCTATTTTTTCTGAAATTTCAGATGAGTTAATCTTCAAATGCAAGATTAAGCGATCATTTTAAAACGGAATGGGCAGTACGACCGTTGGTTAGTAAAATCGGGCCTATACCAGAAGAAGCCATAGCAACTGCTATCTTCTATGTTTTTCTGATGGTCATTAATAATAAATTTGTGAAAATGTTTTTCCTGTTTCTCCAGGGGCTTCGAGAAAAAAGAGTGCACCACTGCCGGATTCTATTTTGCGTAACACTTGCTGGAAAACGTGACTTTGTTCTGGAGTTAATTGAGGGATAAATTCTGTTACTTGATGTTGCAGTGCCATAAAATCGTAGTTTAATTCTCAAATAATTTCATTATCGAAGCCATATCTGTCGACACGTCTAGGGCTTATTCCAAAATCATGTAGCTTCTTCCTAACCATTCTGAAAATCTTTATTGCGTTTCGTTGTAAATGTGTTCATTGAAAGGCATATTTGGTTGTTTTTCGTCGCAAAATATCTTCCGCCATGTAGTCTTTGTACTTATTCCAAAAGGTTTGAGGATTAGAAAGACCGGAGATGAAATAAGTATTGTGTAAAGCTCCCTAATTTTACTCGGCGAGTGACATTGTATGGAGGCCTCCACAGTATATCTTCAATGTTCTCCATGTAAACTATCTAAGTTCAGTATAAGTGAAAAATTTTGTGCAAAATATGAATATTGTATAATTAGGTTACAAAAATTCAAATAAACTTTAAAACTAATACAAACTACTAAAGTAATCTAAACTTTTATGAAATGTCAATTAATATTACCATAGAATTTTCAATATACGCGCTTTAATTCGCTAAAACTTTATTTTCGTTTCCCTCTTTAAAGTGGGAGAAATTTTGCATTAAAATATCTGGGATTGTCGGAACTAGAGAACTACTTCACCTTGCGGCTTATTTCAAAGTTTGTTTGACATTTAACAAACTGTATAATGTAACGTGTTAGACGATTTAATAAAAACCATTTAAAGTGTCTTTTTGTGAAGATGCTAAATTACACTATGTTTCAGTTATTTTGTTACAAATGTGTAAAATTTTATTCAAATTTCCTTATTGAATGCATATATTTTCGTCCAACTTGTGAGGGTAACAACGTCGATGTTTTTACCACATAGGTCCCATTCCGTGGGAATATGGAGATGAAATATATTATGTTGCTCGCTGATAATGTAACTTTCGATTGGTGAAGGATAAATCGGACCGGAAGTTCCGAGATTACCGAACAAATAGACAACAGAACAGAACGAGATAGACAAAATTTTAAATTTGATTTTGATAATAATACCGTATGTACCTTTAAATACATTTATTAAAGCTTCTAATTTGAATGTACTAAACAGACACTTCTATTTTATTTATTTGTATAGATTATGAAAGGGTCGCAAAATATAACGATAAATAATGTCAAGTATAAATGAAAATTCTGCCATGTAGCAAGCTAAATAGGTGCTCTGTAAAAACCGTAGAGTTATGCGTATACAATTATGTACAAAAGCTCGCGACAGCATATATCTGATCTTTTATGTATATGTATCCTAAGTAGTGAACCATAATACAATAAAATTGATAATTTATTTATATGTACGTCCAAACAAAACACAAATTTTCGCATTTACCTTTTGAGATCAACTCTACACAGAATATCCACTATTAGAAATAACACTTTTTATTCTGCAGCTAAAAATACTATTAGTGAATTATTTCGCATTAACTATAGCTTTACAAATACTAATTTATCAATTTTCCTTCTAAGAACAAAACTACAAGCGTTTAGTAGAAACAGATAGTATCATACTTTAAGGCAAGAAGTCATAAGCGTTTTACTCGAAATGTGTTTTGAAATGCTCAAACAGAGGGACAGCGCATTGTAAAGATTTAAATAATTAAGCAAATGTTTAGGGTATGTTGTGTATAATAGTGAAAGCTTAACCTTCCGGATTTATCATTAGCATTTATGTACAAGCTTTACAGTACCTCATGTTATTTCTATGTTTTAAACAATTTTAAAACTAAGATAAAGTGCTCTAGTTTTGTAAAAATTAAAATATCTCTTATCCTAAAGTCAATTTAAAAATGAATAGACTCTACTAATCAAATTGAAAATTTGTTCATAAACTTTTGGTACAGTGGATACGTTTATAATTATTTTTTTATAAGTATTTAACAATTTTTTTCCATTTTAGTAATAATAATTTCTTTCCTTTTAGCGTATTTTCTTAAAATATAAACAATCAAAACGACAACAAAAATCCTATCTCGTTTTATTTTAAAAAGTTGTCGCAAGTAGTCGGATACCTTAATTGGAAATTTTAAAATACTAAGTTGGACAATTTTTTTGGTTCCCGACTCAAAAGAGTATTTATTTATTTTCGTATTTATGCAGAAAAGAAAATACTCTGCCTCATTTACATTCTACTACCTAAAATATGTTTTCTTTTCCCCAAAAATTTAAGGAATTAGAAAATGTAACAGAGTTTTGATAGGAGATTCATTATCAGTTTCTGTGCATCAGAATCGCTATTCATAAGCTCCAATAAATCAACAATTTCCTCAACCTCAGTTGCACAGATAGGCAACCAGTCATCAAATGCAACATGTTTGTTAAAATCTTAAGATATCCCCTTCGTTGTGGTGGGGGATGAGAGAAGAAACTCACATGAAAAGCTACACTCATGACTCATCTGCATCTGTTAAGTCAATGCTTCTCAAACTTTTAATATGTGCGACCCAATTTTTGAACATAATTTTCATCGCCCCCCCCCTACAAAAATAATGTATTGAATGCAACAAAAATATACTTTGACGCTAAAGCTGTAATACCACTTTAATTATAACCCTTGCAAACTATGAAGATAATTATTAAATTTTAAACATGACAAGCCCATAAGAGGCAATAGTAATTATTAAACTTATTTTTAATTCAATATTGATAAATTAACTCCCAAAAATATTGTGAAGTACTGATACATTTATAAGTATATTATATCTGTGTAAATGTGTATTTTATTTTTTACTATTTCAGAATGTATTTTGTTTTACTTCCTTTCAGTAAATTAAAACATTTTATTCTTTTATTTTCGACTTTTCAATAAGCTCACCCCCCCCCCCTTACAGGGATATCACCAGAGGCGGATTAAGCGGGTGGTGGACCTGACGGCCGCCAGGAGCCCCCAGCTCTAGAGGGGCCCCAAGCTTGATGGATTCCACTTATAAGTTCAACGTGCCAAAAAAAAAAAGATCTTGAACCGATATTGCAACCCCGATATTTCCTCGTTTTTCAGTCGTGTAGCAGCTCTAGCCATCTTTTCTTCGTATTGTTGTAATTTGTACAAACTTTTCACATGCATTTTTTTTTTTTTTTTTTTTGCCCAAATTTTATTTCAAGCAAATGAATGCTATTTAAATCAAACAAGTTCGTTTTCAGTTTACAGGCATGCTTGACTACTCTCGGGCACATTTTACAATGATCGAAAAAAAATCCGAACACCAAGTAAAAAATATTGTCGATTAATAAAACTTCGGCAATACAAATCGGTAATAGGCTACCTATCCATCTGTATAGGTAGCCTATTAAATTGATTAAAGTTTCAAGATCACATGTTCATGCAAGCGAGAGTAGAGCCATTTCAAATGTGAAATAATGATACATTAAAAACTGGTATAACCGCCACAATTTTAAATGCAAGCATGAAAACGTGCATGCCACGTGTCGTACTGGTACCGGATATCAGTATGTGGGATGGAATTGCATGCTTGTTGTTCTTGGTCGGTCATTATAAGGTTGTTTAATTCTGGTTGTGGGTGAAGCTGACATTGCGTTCAATGATGTCCCATTCCTGCTCGATTGGAAAAAGATCTGGTGATCTAGTAGGCCAACTCAACGCGTCGTTTTTCTATAGAGCCTGTTGGATTACAACAGGGATGAGGGAGCACGATATCCTGTTGGAAAACACCCCTTGAATGATGTTTATAAATCGCAGTGCAACAGTTTGTATCGCCAGACTGGCGTACAAGTTTGCAGTCAGGGTGTGTGAATTAACCTCGAGAGTGCTCCATCAATCAAAGAAAATTGCACACTCCTGACCATAACTGTTGGTGAAAGCCCAGTGTATTAAAAAGAAAGCTGCACAAAAATTAAAGGAAATCTACAAAGACGATATTGAATCATTTTATTTTGACTATATGAATTGTGGTTCAAGAAAAAAAAAAGGAAAAAAAAAGATATAATGAAAACTACCCCTAGAAATTTATCGAGTTGCACACACAAGAGAAATCCTAATGTAGAAACTAGCTTTCATGGCAAGGCGTTGCACGGGCTTATACCGAGGGTATAACTTAATCCCCATGTTAATTTCCTCCTTTTATTCTAACGCCAACACTTTTGTGGGGTTTGACGCGTACGATGTGAGTGCATGACCCGTGAGTGCGTGTCATGGCTTTGTTGCTTAAAATTTTCCCTTCTCTTCAGAAATTCTCGATCCTAGTACCACTGAAGACCCACCGTGTAGGGTGGGATGCACGTAAAATAAATCGAGAGCTCAAACGTCCTACCGTTGGTGTGGTGTGGTAGTTAGGAGAGGGGGTGCCAGCTCAGGTGTCGTCCGCGTCACTTGACCATGGTTCAAAATTACGCGGACCGTCCCTAAAAGGCCTCGTGTTGCTGAACAGTGGGACGTTAATATTCACTCAACTTCACAAATTCAGCACTTCCAATATTATTTTCCGAAATTACTTTGATTTCTTTGTTTCTTTCCTCTCCGCTTAGCCCGGCGTTGCACGGGCTTTTACCGAGTGAATAACTTCACCCTCATGGAAATTTCGTGTTTCCCTCAGGCCGATAGCACTTGTGTGTGTGTGTGTGCGTGCGATGTGAGTGATTTCTTTAACAATGTCATAAAAACTCCCTTTTTCGAAATTTGTTCTTGCGTTGGTGTGGTGTGGTAATTCTTAAAGATGGGTGAAAGCTCAGGTGTCGTCCTCGTCACTTAGGAATGGTTAAAAATTTCGAGGTCCGTCACAAAAATTTTTCGAATAGGCAAACAGGGTGAATTTTAAAATCACCCACTCACTTTCCAATTCTTTCGTTGCAATTTTTTATTTCCCGGAAACGAAAATGCAGTTTTTTTTAAAAATAGTTGTATGCTGAAAAAAAGACAGAAAGTATAAATTTTTCAAATTACAAAATTTCACTACTATTTTAATTCTTGGAGTAAAATTGTGAGGATTTTTTGAAATATTCGACTCGGGGGAAAAAAGTTTCATGCAATTACCTTTATAAAAGAAGAAATTATTAAATGATTGATTTAAGTATTTTGAGTGTTTTATTAAAATTTGTTCAAAAAAGTTTTTGGCTTTTTTTTAAAATCACTGATTTTAAAAGTTTTAAATTGAAAATTTCGAAGTCCGTCGCCAAAAAACTCTGGAGTAGGTGAACAGTGCGACTTTTTAAAAATCCCTCACATTTCAATTCTTTCGTTGCAAATTTTTAGGCCCCAGAAACGAAATGTAGCTTTTTTAAAAATAGTTGTATGCTGAAAAAAAGTCAGAGAAGTAGAAATTTTTAAAATTACAAAATTTCACTACTATTTTAAATCTTAAAGTAAAATTGTGAGGATTTTTTGAAATGTTCGACACACGGAAAAATAGTTTCATGCAATTATCTTTACGAATGAAGAATTTATTAAATGATTGATTTAAGTATGTTGAGTGTTTTATTAAAATTCGTTCAAATAAGTTTTCGGCTTTTTATTTTTTAAATCACTGATTCTGAAAGTTTTAAAAATCATTTTTATATAAACGCAACGATATTGATTCATATGAGAAAAAATCATAAAATATGCAAAACAGCATTGTTTTGTAAAAAAAAAAAGTTGTTTTTCTATAAAATTCTTTAAAGAAAGATAGTTTTTTTCCCGGAAACGAAACTGTAGCATTTTTAAAAATAGTTGTATGCTGAAAAAAGAACAGAAAGTATAAAATTTTCAAATAACAAAATTTCACTACTATTTTAATTCTTGAAGTAAAATTGTGAGAATTTTTTGAAATATTCGACACGGGGAAAAAAGTTTCATGCAATTACGCATTATTTTAAAGTATAAGTTTTATGAAATAGAACAAAAATTTCAATACTGATAAATACTTTAAATGAATCTCAGAAATGCATTGAATGCATTTTAATTTTAAAAAAATATATTAATTTAAATCCATTATCAATAAATACTAATAAAAAAAATTCTACAGATAGCTCTTGAAACGTTTGGAGATGTTTGATTAAACATATATAAGTGTTAAAAATCCACTTTTGGGGGAAAACCTAGTTATATGCTAACATTCACTGAAAAAAACATTCAAAAAGAAAATAATACTATTTGATAAAAACATTTAATTTTTTTAATTTTAATTTTATAGTTTTTCATTCCACTCTGTGTTAAAATTATTTAAACACGTATCTGCGAAAAAAATTATATTATACAAAACTAACTTATTAATTATTTTTAATAAAATTGATTAAAAATGCTCATTTAGCAATTAATTGTGGCATACCATTTGCTTACATAATGGCAGCACTGAAAATGAAGTAAATTTCAGATCAGTGGGGATGCAGCAAGTGAATTCAATCATTGAAGAAGAGATAATTAATTTACGGGTAGGAAAAATAAGCAGAAATGAACAAAATCGAATTGTTGAAAAAGATAGAAATTACTTTGAATGATTAAAAATAAAAAAAAAAACCTTTTTGAAGGCAATAAAAAAAAAAAATGAAAAGTACATTAAAATAACAGAGGATCATGTTAAAATAAGTATTTATCAGTAAAATTAATTTACGTGGGAAAAATTAGCAGAAATGAAAAAAAAAGAGATCCCACCGATTCGAACTCGCAAAGACACGATCTGCTTTACGGTGTAAATGAAACGAAGCGCGCTTACCGACTGTGCTACCGGGACCCGTAGCAAAATATGAAAATAGGCAACAATAATGAATGGGAGGACGAAAGAGTAATTTTTTCACTCGCAATTTTTTTCTTTTTTTAATCGCCAAAGTTACTGATTTCCCCCTGTTTAAGGCAGAATTTTTTTAGTGTAACCCTTGAGTTATTTGCGGTCGAAGGCGAAACAGGTCAACTGTCTTTGGCGCAAAGCTAATTTTCGACGCCAATATTTGGCTAAATGTAAAATCGCGTATTTTAAAAATCATTACCTTCATTTTAAGGGCATAATTTTTATGTTAATGCTCTCAAACATCACCAACTATTTGCAAAAATAACATACTTTGAAATAAAAAATTTACAAATTACTACTTTTTAATTTATTTCTCAGAAAAACATAAGTTTACGAAAATCACAATTTTTTTTTTAAAATCCGTAATTTTGAAGCAATTTTTTCAATCTTCGTATATGTTACGGATAATATTACTGTACACACGGAAAAAAGGTTTTGTGAGATTATCTTCATAAATAACGAAGTTATTCAATGTGAAGTAAAAATTGGGACTACTTTTTAAAAATTCTTTAAAAAAAAGCTTTGGTAATTTTATTTTTTAAATGAATGGATCTAAAAGAGAAAGGCTTAAAGTTAATTAGTGTAGAATATCGATTTAATAACACGAAAAGTAATTCATACCCAACGATTTAGAAATAATGTTCATAAAAACGCATCAGTTTTAACACTATTTTAAAAAATTCGAAAAAAAATAGAAAATATCGTTATTTTACAAAAAAAGTTATACCGTATCGTGGCGAAATAAATGATCTTTCCGATTCTGTAATTATTTTTTGTCTGATTTCAACACGGATAATTCGATGACAATTTTAAGATGGTCGAAAACGTCGGATGACGAAAAAAAAAATTTTTTCAATCGCATTTTTTTTTACTCGCCAAAGTTACTGATTTCCCCCTATTTAAGGCAGAATTTTTTTAGTGTAACCCTTGAGTTAGATGCGGTCGAAGGCGAAACATGTCAGAAGTCTTTGGCGCAAAGCTAATTTTCGACGCCAATATTTGGCTAAATGTAAAATCGCGTATTTTAAATTATTTTTAAAATCATTACCTTCATTTTAAGGGCATAATTTTTACGTTAATGCTCTCAAACATCACCAACTATTTACAAAAATAACGTACTTTGAAATAAAAAATGTACAAATTACTACTTTTTAATTTATTTCTCAGAAAAACATAAGTTTACGAAAATCACAATTTTTTTTTTAAAATCCGTAATTTTGAAGCAATTTTTTCAATCTTCGTATATGTTACGGATAATATTACTGTACACACGGAAAAAAGGTTTTGTGAGATTACCTTCATAAATGACGAAGTTATTCAATGTGAAGTAAAAATTGGGACTACTTTTTAAAAATTCTTTTAAAAAAAAGTTTTGGTAATTTTATTTTTTAAATGAATGGATCTAAAAGAGAAAGGCTTGAAGTTAATTAGTGTAGAATATCGATTTAATAACACGAAAAGTAATTCATACCCAACGATTTAGAAATACTTTTCATAAAAACGCATCAGTTTTAACACTATTTTAAAAAATTCGAAAAAAATAGAAAATATCGTTATTTTACAAAAAAAATTATACCGTGTCGTGGCGAAATAAATGATCTTTCCGATTCTGTAATTATTTTTTGTCTAATTTCGACACCGAAAATTAGATGACAATTTTAATATGGTGGAAAACGTAAGATTACCGCTCGGCCGAAACGGAAGGGAAGTTCCGCCAAGTAAACAACCGGCAGGAGTAAAACAATTAGGCGTTTTAAGGTTTTTAATTAATATCTTTTTAACTAATTACAATATCGGAATATAAATGGGCACATAGATACGTTTGTTTACCTTCGAATTTTAATAGTGTAGATACTTTTGAAAATATTTTTAACTATACCGTTATCTCGAATGCATCAGGCGAAAGATCTTTTTCAGTTTTAAAACGTATTAAAGTAATTTAAGAAATACTATGAGAGAAAAGACAAATTGAACAACATGACCATATTATATACAGAACAAAATGTTTTGGATAAAATAGATATGGCAAAAATAATTGATGAATTCGCCAAAGAGAAATCAATTTGTATAGCGGAACTGTAAGCTCTTTAGTAAGGTTTTATTTTTAGCGCGTTTTTCACGTAGTGGAACAAAAGCGCTATTAGGACGCAAATATCGTCTTCGTTCCATATTTTGTCATACCTTTTTCTCAGCCAATAAGCAACCAATTGACCTCGGGTTTTCGGCATTTGTGCCCTAGATGAGCCGAATCATGATTAAATTTAATATATTTTTTTTAAGTACAGTACTATTTTCTGTTAGTAAAAAGTTCATTAGTTTCCTTATTGTAAAATACAACATGTGAAAAACGAGCTAAAATTACTTGGCCATGCCAATGATTGATATCTTGTTTTTATATACAGTTAAGATTTTTCTTTAACCGTTGAGTTTTATTATTAGCAAAACATTTTATTTTGAGAATTTAAAGTAAGCGGCTCTATTCACTATTTTAGTTTTTCGACTCTTGAGCCCATGGGCCTCAAACCTTTTACCGCCAGGGGCCTCCAACTACCTTAATCCGCCTCTGGATATCACGCCCCCCCTAAGAGAGAGAGCCCCACAGTTTGAGAAAAGCTGAGTTAAATCTAATAGAATGGTCTGCACTCTATCCCGTCGAAATTTGCTTACATTTAAAAAAAATGTCTATTTCAGACAAAAGGGGGGGGGGGATATAATTTTTTTCTAACACAAACTAAAAAAAAAATATTTTCAGCTGTTAAAATAATTCGTTAAATAAGGTTTTTTGCCATCATTAATTATCGAGGGAAAAGATAAATTCGTTAAATCTCGAAATTAGTTAAAAAGGAGTTCGTTAACAAGCTGCCATAACACTACTATCAAAGAATGGTTTGTTGCGGTAGACGAAATCACATGGTTGTTAACTCGTGTGGCCGGAGTTGTCCAGTCCTGCTGACACTGAAGGCTCATCGTGTGGAGCGGCTGGTGCATATAAAATCTATAGAGACTCAAAGCTCTCATGGTGGTGTGGAAGTTTGAAGAGTAGGGTAGGAGTTCAGGTGTCTTTTTCATCATTTGATCGAGTTTTCAATGTATGAGGTCCGGTCACCAATAGCATATGTCCATCTTTACACTGGGACGTTAATACAAAAATCAAAGTCATTTCAAGGAATGAGTTTGAATACTGATTGACGACTGATTCATGTGGTCAAAATTTTAATCGTTTTTAGCTTCCAATAAATGTTTTCAGGTAAAAATGGGCCTAGGGTACCTAGTGGTAGGAGAATCGGACGCCAGACCGGGTTTCGATGCCCGATGTTACCAAATACCCTCCGAGCACACACGGAGTACGTGCTCGTTAAATCAGGGGGTCCAAAAGACTTGTGGGCGGTCGTAGCAGCAAAAGCATGGGTGTAGGGAGAGCTGGAGAATATTTCCCTCCCCTCCGGTTCCATGCCTAAATTGTGGAGGAGGAGATAGGTGGTGCCACCATCTATCGGGTATGAACCGAGCCAAATCGTACTGTCATCTGCACGGTGCTCAAAGCTAACGACAGGCGTACACCTCACCCCTTGCCACGATGAATTTCGTGGGCCTCGATCTGACACCGTCAAACAGGTGGCATTAGAAGCAACAACACAACAACAACAGGTTAAAAATACTAAGCTCAGAATCGTACGTATTGAGCAGAGATAAAACATTAAGGGGCTGGGAAAGCTGTGAGCAGTAATTTTACATAATTACTTATTTAAGTCACCCTCAGAAACTACATCAGGGGTACTTGCAACGGACCTCCTAATTCTGAACCTTGGTTATGACGTGGATGACACCAGGGGTGGCTCTAGGGTCGAACAAACCGGACCCCTGCACGGGGTGGAAATTTTCAAAGATGGCATTTGGATCGAATTTGAAAAAATTTTTAAAAGAAATTTGATATATTTTCTGAAATATTATTAGGTGTGAATTTGGCATTTCATTTAATCTATCTTACTTCCTTATTTTGTGCTCTGTATGTTTAATGTCAGTTTTCTTTTATGTTGAAATTTGAAGGGTTCGAGGCAAGAGTGTATGTTAAATCATGAAATTTGACATACTTACGCAGCTTTCACTAGGAACTTTCTTCCCATCCCGGAGTGGAGTCACTACAGAAATTTCTTTCATCCACAAGATGTTCGGTGTCACTTATCCAAAAGGGGATATCAGTAATAAGAGATTTTTGTACATGGAGAACCACAGATGTTTTATTTTTATGTATTTACTATAAGTTAAAATAAACACTTCTGACTCCCACCATCAGTAGAATCTTTTTCAAAAAAATTGGCCTGCTGACATGGGCGATTCCCTCTCTGGCTTTTTACTCGTTTGAAATATTAACAGGTAACTATGTCCTTAATTTCAAATTACTTTGTATTTTTTAATAATTAAAATAATATATAAACAGTCGACTCTCGATAATTCCAAGTTAGAGGGACCAATGTAAAACTCCCAAAATTTGTTCTAACACATTTAAATTTGAAGCTATGCAAATAAACAGCAATTGTACATATGTGTAAAATTATTTTAAGTATCTTTAAAAAGTGTATATTATACAGAAGTTAAAGGTCCTGTATTAAAAGAATACATTCAATACATGAACGCATCATACACAATCCAACGCATCTCATCTTCACAATAGCGGACCATTATTTCTGAACACGAGTAGAAAGGTCACGTGTTAAACGAAAGATATGGACGGCTGATAACAGGTGCGGTTGGTCTTTGCCCACTTGAGGAAGAAAAGTAATAAAAGTTCCTTTTTGCTTGAGGAAAGAAGGGATGGCAGACAGATGGTCTTCAAAGGGGGTATGTTCCAGGGGAGAAACGCAGAGACAATGCAACCTGTTTACTACTGGACTGTACATGACAGTGAGTGTTCGAATTGTCGAGGGTTTTATAAGATCATTTCGAATTATCGTGTGTTGTAGTCTGGCCAGCCGCAGATTTTAATTCGAAATATCAAGAGTTTTTCTAGGGACTGAGCATATACTTCGAATTATCGAGAGGTTCGTATTATCGAAGGTTTGAATTATCGAGAGTTGACTGTATATACACACACGCGCGCGCACACACACATATATATATCCGAGTGGTAGCGCATCGCGCTTCCACACCACAGGTTCGGGGTTCAATCCTCAGGCTGGGCAAGGTCGATTCAACCTTTCATCCCTTCAGTGGGTCGACAAATGAGAATCAAGCTTGCTTGGAGATTAAACACCGAGGGTTTCGCTTTAGGCAGATCACCTAATCGGGACATCTGCTCATGCACCTCAGCGCCCAATGGTTATGTATACTGAGATAGGCAAAGTAGACCTTGGCTCTCATGGGCTGTTATGCCACTGAGTTTAGTTTGAGAAAATATATATTGTTATACTGTATTTTTGTGTTCGCAAGAATTATTCAAGTTTTAAAGATGTGCATCAATGTGAACAATTTATCCTTTTAAATTATAATTTTTTGCTTTGGAGAGGGGCAGCAAAATTGCTAGAGCCAGCCCTGATGTCACCTTAGCTAGCACCCCAAACTAATGAGATGATTTCGAGTCCTTTGACATATTTAATATGCATCAACATGGAGGATCATCAATGACAATGCCAGTAACTAGCTCAATACCTTCACCATTCAGCTATACAGGTAAATCTATCGAAATTGAACAGTTTCATGTTTGTATGAAGTAGATATGGAAAGTGAAGTGCCAACTCTTTGACTATAGAATCACTCAACAAGAAAAGTGCTACATACGTTCAGATGCACAGTTATAAATATGAAAAGAATTAATATTAATTTTAAGAATTTGTAGAAATTAAAAAGAAATTTACCATTATATCTTCTTTATAAAAGCATCATATATCTGTAAAGTTATTGTTTGAGTTGTTACCAAAACATTAGCTAAAATCAGTGGCACGGCAGCGCGTAGAGGGCTAAGGTCACTGTGCACATCTCCGTTTTCATGGCTTTGGGCACTGAGGCGCATGTGCAGATGTTCCGATCACGTCGTCAGGCTGAAATGAAACCCCCAGTGTTCAGTTCCCAAGCAAGTTTGGTACTCATTTATTGACCCATTGGAGAGATGAAAGGCTTGCCCAGGCTGGGGTTACCTAAACATAACCATAATTTGACACTGAGTAAGCAAAATGCATATTTTTATACGTGCTCAGATTACAATGAAAATGCGAAATTCAGCTCGGATGCAAATTGTTGCAAAAAGGCAAAAAAGTGGAAGCTCAGACATTGAAGATTAGGAAATATCTGATCAGGAAAGTCAATGTGACCTATGCAGATAATTTAGAATTGCGATAAAATGAAATATAAGCCTATATCACGTTTTCAATAACTACCAAAAAATCCAAAATCTAAACAAGCTGTTGATCCTAAAATCGGAATAAACAGTAAAGTCATCATCCTACAGAAAAAAGGGGGGGGGGGGATTTGAAAAATTCTACAAGATGAACTCGAGTACTTACGTACTATCGCAACTATATTGGTATATGAATGAAACCGAATATTGGTGATATAAATAGAACTGCGCGAACTCTAAAAACGGAATACGGTGGCAAGAAAATGGAGTGCATAGTTGAAAAATAAGTAATTATAAATAAATCAGTATCAGAAAAATAAATGTCTATTGTTTTTTGTTATTTTGTTTAAGAATTTGGTAAATCCCAGATTCCCATTTTAGTATTCGATCTTGCCCTATCAACGAACGGTTAGGCTTAGAATGGCAGTAACAGGGCCGCCTTTCTACTCAGGCACGCAAGAAATTGGACGGCGAAAGAAAAAAAAAAAAGAGGGGAAAAAATTAAAATTGCAATGAACGTACCACCGCGTAGGGAATTGTGACAGAAGCATTGTTGCCCACAAGAGAGTAGACTGAAATGAGATCCACTATGGAAAATGAAAAGCTTAACGATATGTGTAGTTATGCACTCAAAATATTACGATAGGATCTGATTACAATGATGGAAACTCGAAGAAAACCTTTGTTGTACAGTACACAGACTCAACAAAGAATAAGGATGTCAAAGTCAAAGCTATGAAAAAGATAATTAACAAATTGCAAAAACAGTTCATACAATAGTGTATACTCTGTACTGTAATTGCAAATGCGGTTTCACTAATTTACTTTAAGGGTGGGTGGTCCGTGATGCCGTAAAGTGAGAAATGAACAGGAGTGGCAAACCTACCGCTATCCTTTCATTACGGCTGTCAGTCCTGGACACGGTGGATAATGGAAAGACTATCCAAGCAGTAAAAACAAAGAAAGTGAAAATTTACTGTGTATTGGATGAATCTACATCTTAATTTACACAGCAACTGTTCAATGGTTACTTCTTGTTCAATATTACAGCACAAACAATAACATGGTCAAGTACTCTGCACATCAAATCTGAGATATAACATAAATTCATGCAAAAGATAGCATAACATTGTCTTTTTGAACACAAATGGTACAATTTTTGTGCCACAAATCTGCAAAAAGTTTCGAATTACCTAGTGCCCTACAAGAATGTAATAAAACAAAAAGTAAACCATTTGTCATCTTCTACCTAACATGCTTCAGCAACTTGTTTGAATGTCTCACCATGACTTCATTTCAACATCAAATGACAAGCCAAAGCAGGATTTTTCCAAACGTTACAACAAGCAAAAAGCATTAGTCTACTCGTTATTGTCATATTGCAACCTGTAGTGGAAGCACGATTGATGTTTATCACACAAAGTCCAAAAAATACCAAAGGAGGAGCTTATCATTAATGCTACCAGCAGAAAGAAAAGTTTGATCCATTATTGACTCATCCTTTCTTAAGCTCATGTACACGCGAACGCCCCGAGTCATAAATTATAAGGAAATTGTATTGTTACAGCATTCCATAGCATCATTTTCAATGCTTTCGGGAAAACAATACAATCAGC
This sequence comes from Trichonephila clavata, assembly GCA_019973975.1. Lineage (NCBI taxonomy): Eukaryota > Metazoa > Arthropoda > Arachnida > Araneae > Nephilidae > Trichonephila > Trichonephila clavata. The sequence continues at coordinate 30,250 of BMAO01035443.1, read as the reverse complement.
TAATCCGCATTAACATGAACAATTTTCTTGCGTTACCACTAATACAAGGTGGGGTGCAAGAACTTTTTTGAACATGTTCGAGTGTTTGGAGAAAGGGGTGGAGAGGGATATTTGTGTTTCCACCAGTCTCACTCTCAAACATGTTGTGGTCGATGCAGCAGAACACTTTTGCCATCGAGGCATAGTTTCCAAACGGTCAGCGATATAAGTGCAACATGCTTTTTATTATCACCAATATTCTCCCACGAAGTCATGTTCCTGATAGGAAATGTGTTTTAATATGGATGGATGTCTTCAGAGCAACAGGGAATATCACCAAAGATCGTTAGAACACCTGAAAATGTGTAATCAGTTCATGTGTTAATTCAGACTGGTATGTGATTATGATCCAACATTTCTTACCTGCTCTCCAAGAAAGGGATTTGACTTTACATGCGATTATAAAATGAGGTAACTGCCCACACCTCTCCAGGGTTTCTATGGGTATTTTAAGTGCAGCCTTCGCCAAAGGACTGATATCTGTGCGAGAGGATGTAACCTGGCAGGATTGCTCACCTGATTTATCCCCTCCCGATTACTTCTTGTGGGCTTATCTCAAGTTCCTAGTTTACAAAAATTGCTCCAAGACCCTGGAAGACCTAAGGAATCGCATCCGAGCCAAAATTGACAATATCCCCGGTCAATATGCTTGAAAAGGAGATTCAAAGTTTTTGAAATTGACCTGCATCAGTGTATTGATAATAGAGAGTGACATTTAAATGACTGTTTAAAACTGTAAATTCGAATTTCCAAATGTTGTGTGGTAGGCGGAAAATAACAAAGTCAAATGAAGCATTTAGTGTGTTTTATTGCATTTTCAAAAAAGTTTCCATGTTTCACCCTGTATTTGAATATACTGTTCTAGGATGGCAAGGCAGATGTACACTCTTACTGCAATCCAAAACTTTTACAATGATGCTATTGAAAGTGGAGTCATGTTCAGTTGTTGACTAAGCTCTGGTAGAACTACTTTTTCCTTCAAATTTCAGTAATACACCAAAGCACCTTGGATGAATTCATATTCATACACTGCTAATTGAAGGTATGCATCATAAAAACAAAGCCAAACTGGAGTTTACTTTTCTCCTCTTAGTCATCCCAATAGTTGTGTTTCCCCAGACGCACACAGACAAGAAAAAAATTAGGCATCAGGAAATCAAGAGATTTCTCTGGAAAATGTAGTTTTTATGAGGTCAAAATAATGCCTTAGGGCTGTCTTGGGTATTTTAAAAATTAATACAGATGTATAAAAAATTGTCACAATATGCATGGAAGGTAAAAAAAACATGATCTGCAGTGTTTGTTTCAATGTTAAAATAACGAGTGGGAAATCAGAAAAGTCATAATGGCCTCAATGGCACTTCTAGTTTTAATTTTAAAAAAATGCAAAAACCATTATAGTTTCAAAAGTTTACTCAAAAACTCACACATGGAATGCATAACATTCACAAATTTTATAAAGCAGTACACAAAATTAATTTTATACACAAAGATTCATTCTTAATATCTTCCGAAGAAAAAACAGGTTGAGAATTTTAAGTGAAATTTATTCACAATAAAAGAACATCTTTTATAAATACATATCAGGAATGATTATCTGTACAAAATTCCCTACTGGATTTTCAAAACTCTGGAACATGAATTACCAGCATATATAAAACCAGTTCAAAGAAAAAAAGTTGCATTAAAAAGAAAATCCACCATTTGGTGCAGAATTAGGTTCTGTAAATTGATATGTTCCACTTTCATCCACTTCTGGAGCAATTTCAGCATCTTCTCCCTCCTGCAAGAAAAATTATAATCCTGTAAATTGATATCCTATTACAATTTAAAGTTCCTTTTTAAGATCAAATGATATGAATAGAATCAATACTTTTTGGAACATCAATAAATACAGCCATCAATTTGAGATGCAAATACACAAATTAAAACTTAAATTATAATTTCATTCAACTAAGATCTAACAGACAATTTGTTAGCTGATGAAATGAAATTAAGTTAGGGCTACCATGAACAGATTTAGTCAACCTGTTTATTTTGGGGACGAACTTTGCAACTACAAGCAACAGTTAAAAGTCAACAATACTACAGCTACTACACTGCTAAAAAGTTAGAGGAACAAGCAAAAAATGTATAAAACATTCCATGACAGCTATGCATGGAGAATACAGGCATAACAAAGAACCATACTGCAAATAAAAATTCCCATGCAGTGAATTTTTGCTTATTTGAAATGGTATAAAGAACATGAAATGATGCTTCAAGGCAATAATTTAGTTACATGTAAATGAAAAAACTGAATGCTTTGAAATGAAACATTTAATATAAAAAGTGGTCCCCGAAGCTAAGACTGCTGAACGCCTGTTTATGTGATGAGGTTATCGATGAGTCTTTGAGAAATACTATTCCACACACAGCAAAGCTTGATCTCGAAGTCTTGGACACCTTAGAGGAGAAGGTCTAGCTACAACGCATTATACAAGTGTAGCCCAAATATGCTTGATTGGATTAAGATCATTAAAACATGCTAGTCATTCCACATACATTGTTTCAGCTTCAAGAAAGAACTCCACAAGACAAGCTGTATGAGGTTTGGCACACCGGTACGTGATGCCTGGGGGAGGGGGGCGAAAGTGAAAAAAGCTTTGTCACGCATATGTGATGGTCAGAACGAATGTGTTTAGCTTAAACTAATTTTTTTCCTTCTCAAAGCTTCCAGCAATACTATTTGTCTCTTATTGTTAATTTTTAATGCCTTTTTCCAAAAATTTGCATTGATTTCTAAAAATGATCCCTGTCAATTCCTTTAAATAAGGACAGGATCGACAAACTGTGTAGGAAGGGGGGAGGAAATTTTAAGAAATTTAACATGTTTTAACATCAATACAATATAAACAACTAAATACTAATATCAGAATGAAAATTTTAGCCCTAAAATAGACAAATTAAATTAACAAATTTTAAAATGAAATTAATGCAAAAAAGAAACAAATGCAATATACTTTCAGATATTACGTAGTTATCACAGATTCTGAATTAAGGCATGCAAAATATTACCTCTCCAGAAAAGTAAGTATCAATAATAGCAAAAGCAATTTTGTACACATCAGAATTTTCATGATGTTGCAAATTCTCAATTCTATCCAATCCACCCCATTGCTCAATGAAACAACAGACACTTTCTGTAGCACCAACTTTGGCAGCAGCCTAAAAGAAAAGGCACTTTTCTTAAATCTGAAAACTGACATGTAAAGTTAACACATAAAACTTAAAATTTCATAAAATCAAAATTTTCTAATTAGAATTTTCCAATACTTACCGCAAGAATATTTGCTATGGAATCCAGAACTACTTGAAGGGTTTTAGGATCCTTAATACTAAGCATATCACACAAAGGTGGAATAACACCAGATCGTACCAAAAATATTATTTGATCTATGCTACCACCTGAAGTATAATTACAAACAGCCCAGACAGCTTCCTTTTGGCACTTGAAATCCCCCTGTAAGAATTATAAACAAAATATATGTTGAACTGTACTACTATTAATAAAAATATTTTCAATATAAGCTTGATTAAGACAACACTGCAATGTTAAAAACAACTTAAATGAAGACTTCTATTTTAATAATTTAGTAAAATTTGGTCTTTTAATTTTATGCAAAAAATTAAGAAATACTTGACAAGACACTTCCAACACTACTCTATGCAGCTTTAATATTGCTTGTGCTCCTCAAGATCTGGGATTTATAGAAATTTTTGTAAGCTTTGACAAAAAAGAATGTGCGATAGATTACAATGGAAAAACTAGACACATGCCAATCTCAAGTGAATGTAGCTAGATGGCTTAATGTGCCCTTACGTATGGTTTCCAGATTATGGAACTACAAAGACAGTTCCAGGAAACAGAAACAATACCTAGAAAATTAGTTGTTAAGTATCCAACAGCCATAAGACAGGATGATTCCTACTTGGATTTAAATGCAAAGCTCAATAAGGGGATAAAAACTACCCAAATTGCAAATGAGCCCTTCATTGCTTCTGGTACTTCAGTATCCAAGTATACAATTTACCCAAAACTTAAAAGGGCAGATTTTATGCCAGAGACCAACAGTCTGCATTCAACTCACTCAATGATTCCCTTCAGGTCACATGATAGCCCACCTGACATGGTGCAGACAATGCCCTTGGACAAAGGATAGCACAATGAACTTTTCACTGATGATTCAAGATCCAGAAACCTGATATCATCCACTTTAACATTATGAACGTATTGAATAGGCACACAGAGAACTACATGTCTTTCAGAGATGCACTTTGAGGAACAGGGATAAAATTTTAAGAGCCCTGTGCTTTACAGAAAGACAATAACACTCATCACAGGACTCTGATGGTTGACAAGTACCTTGAGACTAAAAATATGAAAAAGCAAATTTTTATGATAACCATTTTGCAAACAAAGTCAGAGCAACATTGATGGTGGAAATTTAAAAGTAGATTTGAAATCTACAATACTTTTCAATAGTAAGAAAGGAACAGGAAGTTTAGAATAAAAAAACTGGAGCAAAGCAGTAGATATTGATCTAAAAGTTTTCTTGTCCACACAGATAACACTCAAGTAGAATATATTAAATGATTTGGAAGATTCATTCACGTATTACAGGGATGACAGACTTGCCACCCTTAGGCTGCGAGCGGCCCGTCCATTATATTAGCACCTGATAACATAAATTATCCCGTAATAGGAACAATAGTAGCAGAGAAGAAATGTCAAGTGTCAAGGTTCTTTTATACATGTTTATTATAATGTATTATTCAAAACAAACATACATTTTCAGGAATATTAATTTTTTTCTGGCCCATTTAAAACAAAACCTTGTTTGTTTGGCCTAAGTTAGCTTTTGGGTTTGACACACCTGATGTACTTGACAAAATTCACACTATCACTTTCTTGCATATTTAACTAAAATGCTTAGGTGAAAGTCCAACAAGCAAAAGACAGTTTCAAAGAAGTCTTGACTAAATATTTTCAACTAGCTAAAAATTACTTCCTATTTATAAGTACAACTGAAATATTGAATCCAAAACTTTAAGATCCTTATCAATAAGCAACGTTTTTCAATTTGATTTTGACAGATTTATTAACATTCAAATTTTGAACTATTAAACACTAACACCAAGTTTAAAAATTAAAATATACTTAATTTTGATTTTTAAATTAGTCATTATCAGCTATAAAATCAAAATTTGTTAGAAAATAACCTTCTAATAAAAAACATTTAATATTATATCAACAGTGGTGGCTTCCTTTGTGCCAATTTGAATTTGATTTTATTGGTTAAAATTTATTTTTCCATGCTGATTTCAAATCTGTTTGTAGAATTTATGTAAATAGTTCTACCAAAATTTGTGGGAAAGAAAAAAAACTAAAGACAAGCACATGGTCAGAAGTAACAAGCGATTGTTTTTCTTGACACATGAAATACTCCATCATTTCAACCAATTGGAGAGCTTTGATGATAAAGGGTAAAAAAACAAAATGCACTAAAACATGCTGCACATTGAAGGCAGTTTTGTGTTGCAATTTGAAGTGTGTGGGTGGATAGTATTGAAATAATGGGTAAATTTTCCTTTTTTCTTTATAATGAAAGATACAAAATACTTTTGAAGGAAGGATGTTATTCTATGCAGCAAATTTCTGTTGAAATACCATGTGCTCTTTCTAGAGTTATAAGAACATTAACCTTTTACACGCCAATGTTCCAATATTGGAACATCAAATTTGAAATTTTCTGAAAAATTCAATTTTATTCATATTGTTCCGTAAAAATTATTTTGAAAAAAAAAAATATGGATTAATTTTTTGAAATTAAAGTACTGCTGCTAAAGTAAATAGTCTCTCTGAGAAAAAATTCTAAAATATGCATTTTTTCTACTTTTGATCGGGCAAAATTCAAAATTTCATATAAATTTCAAAATTAAAATTTTTTTTTAATTATTTGGTAAAAGTAATTAAAAATGATCATTTTAACTATAGACTGCAAGATATTATTAAAAATATAGTTATTTTTTTTTTTACTATTGGTTTTGAAATTTCAATGTTCCAAAAATGGAACATTGGCGTGTAAAGGTATACTTTTGGGGTGAATGATGAAACCCTATTGGGAAATGTTTAATGACACCTCTGGTAAGATACTTCTTAAAAATGTGTATAATAACTGATTTTTGAATGAAAATGTCATTGGTCGTACTCTTAAGAAACATGTGAAAAAACTAAATGGCACCCGCCAATGTTCCATTTTTGGAACATGCTAAAAATCTTCAAAAAAAATTTTTTTATCAAATTTTTTTTCTTTTATAGGTCTTATGTTTCAATTCTAATTTGATTTTTTAGCAAAATTTAATTTATGTTACCTTTCAATCATAGTGCGGCGTTTAAAAGGTTAATAAGATATTCTGCAACAAATTATATTGCTAACAGGATGTAATCTGCGTGATCAAGAAAATCAACTTTACATGAATAAAGGATATTGAGCAAATGAGTGAATATTTACATTGCACCGTTCAGCTACTCAAGGGTTTTTACCGACGGACCTCGTAATTTTGAACCATAGCCAAGTGACAAGGACAACACCTGAGCTGGCACCCCTTCTCCTAACTATCACACCAACAGGAGGACATTTGAGTTCTTGACAGATTAAATCGCTCCCCTACATGACAGGTCTTCAGTTGTACTAGGCTCAAACTCATGACATGCCGGCCACAAGTCTAACCTTGACCACTAGGCTACTATGGCCCATTACAAGATATTACACAGGTTCTCACTTCATTACAGATAATTTAATTCACTACAAATTTTTGAAATAATTTATTTGATAGCGAATGTGAACTCAAAGAGGCAAGAGAGGAAGACTGCTGGAAATTGGATTCCGAAGCCATTACTAATTCATTTTGAACTTAGGGAGTGATTGGAGTGTGAAAGGGATAATTCATTAGACTCAGAAAAGGCAATATTTAGTGATGAAAGTCAGTTTTTTTTATTTCCGGTAAGCAAAGTAATGCCTATGTAAAGCGACACTCATGAGAAATTCAGCCCTCAGTGTCTGAAGTCCACAGCAAAGCACTCAATGAAAGTGCTGTTTTGGGACAGGAAAATTTCACAGCGCGAGAAGAACAGGGGAAAACCAAGGTATGCTACGAAACAAATTGCTATCGAAGATGGGAGATATTTGGGATAACTAGTAGATATTTTTAGACAACAACGCTCCATGTCACAGTGAAAAAGTAAAGACAATACCAGTGAATAAAATTACATAGCCAGAACATAGTCTTAGAATCTGATAGTGAGCCTGCGGCATAACACTGGTTATGCTATTTAAAAGTAAAAATCTTCAAACAAATGCGAGTTGATGAAGCTTTTATATTTCTTTAAACCATCTTGGCACAGAAGAATTTCATGCAAAATCTGCACATTCTATGCCAAAATGATCAAGAGCCACAATTAAAAAGCAAACAGCTGACCCATAAAATATCAATGTTCAAATATGTACCTACCATGCATTTTTAAACTGTATTAAATGTACCATATTTGCAAAATTTGGTCATTCTACTACGAATATTTTACACCACATTTTATTTTGTACATACAACACATTCTTCTGTTAGACAGCTGTTATGTAAAAAATACAAGATTTAAAAAAACTAGCAACATTTGAAATCAGCATTAAAAATACATTAGAATCAATAGCATTTTAGATACTATAATAATTTCACAAAGAAAAATCAAGTCAAATACAAAAATTAAACAAAAAAATGAGTACATTCAGGTCTTCATAACACCACTGTATCTCTGAAGACAATTTAAGTTCATATGTGCCATTGTATCATTCTTTCATTATTAATTCTTTTTGGAATTATTTACAAATAATGCAAGTTTTTAAAATTGTTTATAGTTATGTTTTTTAAGTAAAAAAAAAAAATTTAATTCCTTTTAAATTTATTTCAATAACCAATGGGGTTACATCTGTAACATTTTAGTACAATTTCAAACATATGCAAAAAAAAAAAGTCAAGCAAACCTATTTAATAAAAATTACAGTTAACTATAACAACCTATTATTCAATATATCTGAAGATATTTTACATACATTTTTGCATACAGGTAATGAAATTTAAATAATTAGCTGAAGAAAATAATTTGCACTCAAATTATACAGCAATCCCTCTATAAATATTTTTTTAAAAAAAAGGTTAAGAATTTTCTGGTAATAAATATAATTATAAAGATTAGTAAAAAGATACCTCATTTAAAACATCCAATATGAGACTCATTAAACCAGCATCAGTTACAGCTTGAATCTGTTTTACATTTCCAGCACAAATATTTGAAACAGTCCAGCAAGCTTCCTAAAAAATATTTTATATCATTAGAATCAACAACATAAATGCTTAAACAGCTTAGTTATGAGCCAGTGCCTTCATCTGAAAATTTCTCCACAACAACTTCCAATTGATCTTTGATCCTAGTTCTTCTCATTGAGAAAATCTGAGTTTATCTCAAGCAGCCCATCACAATCATGATCTCCCCCTCCCATTAGGGTCACATAATATTGGAATGAACTGGATGACCCATATCTTAATGTACTCATTTAACTAGTTAACTGTGATTGATGAGTATACTAATCATGGAGAAGTTGTACGAATGTGTCATTACAAGTATACTCCTTAAGTGGAAAAAGTAGAGACCATTGATTATTTAAATTGTAAATTTTGAGGGAAGAAAAACATTCTCAAATTTTAAGATGTTTAGAATACATGGTGATTTGTAAAGTATACACTTTCCCCATGCAGTAAAACAGTAATAGTCCAAGACAGGTCCCAACTTAAAAACTGTAAGGTAGATATACTTTTAAAAGTTTGTGTCTAGCCTCTGACAGAAAGGATGTAAGCAATAGTGAGCATGTCATGTGACTAATCAGTTGCAAATGGTGGCATCTGCAGTGGAAAAGTATTTTGTGTTCTTGAATTGAACAAAATGGAATCTACAACTGCTGTTCAACGGCATTTATCACCATGATTCGAAAAAGAATATTCAATTAGAAATCTATGAAACAATGGTATGAAAATTTAATTTTTGCACAAACAAAGCATAGTTTTGAAGTCCTGGACGAAGCTGAAACAACGCATCACAGCCACTATCAATGGAGTTGATACCTTAACACTCATTTGAGCGGAAATGGATTAAAAGCCCAATGTGTGTCCTCCTAAATGGGGCTGTGGATTGGTGTTTTAACTTTTGCATATCTTGTACATTCCCCAGGAGCTGGTATCACTTTTTAGTGCGGCACCATGTAGGTAATACCCATTACTGCAAGTAATTGGATGCCCAGCCTCCTCCCCAGAGGGAGGCACCTGAGCTCTGATGGGGTGAAACTTGGTTCTAGGAATTTAATTTTGCCGAGGTCCCAAAGGATTTTTTACATGCTACATAATCATACGACATGAAAGCTGTCAATTTTCTGCACCATGAAAATCCAGACTTGGGCCAGGGTTGAACCCGCAACCTTAAATGCTGATAGCTAGCGACAAACCAACTACGCCACCCAGCTGGCCAATGTGTTGTGTGACTAAGGGTTCACACATAGAGCATATGTGACTAAGAAAACTTCAAATAGTTCCATATAATTTTATTACAGGTGGTATAATATTGCAGTGTTCTTGATTTATAGTGCATTGAAACTGTATACTTTTAAGAATCACCCTGTATTTTGAGGTCAAGCTGGAGTAAAATAAATAAAAATATGAACAAGATATCAATCATTGGCATGGCCAAGTAATTTTAGCGCATTTTTCACATGTTGTATTTTACAATAATGCAACTAATGAACTTTTTACTAACAAAGTAGTACTGTACCACTCCTCTAAAAGTACTACTATTGAGCTGAAAAGAAATAATGACACAAATCCGTATCAGCACTACTGAAATTCAGGAAAATTTGTAGGAAAAATCGGGAAAACCATGGGAAAATTTAAATGATTCGGCTCATCTAGGGCACAAATGCTGAAAACCCGAGGTCAATTGGTTGCTAATTGGCTGAGAAAAAGATATAACAAAATATGGAATGAAGACGAAATTTGCGTCCTAATAGCGGTTTTGTTCCACTACGTGAAAAACGCGCTAAAAATTAAGGATTACCTGGTACATGCGTCCCCGCATGTACCAGCTCAAACAGCGTATAAGTTAGCATAACGAATTTATTTATGTGCCATGATAATGTTTTTAGATGTTAGCCTAAAAGAAGCAAATGCCAAAAGGTTGCTTTACAATAGGGTTCCTTCAGGTATGGTCAGCCCCATGGGACAAATGCGTGATGCCAACCAGGCGCTGAGCTCATTGACATCTGCTGGCCTGAAGTTACTTAGTTATCAAGTGGTGTAAATGCCAAATGTTTGATGTTGGAACCAAGTGCTGACAAAGTAATGGCCAATGTCATGCTGACTAAATAGTTATTTTATTGGGGTAGGAAAGGCAAGGATACTTTCTGGTAAAAGGATTGATCAACTCTACAAGACCTACTCCAGACTCCTTTAGTATCAAAGCAGGTAGAAAATACTTTGTCAGTAAAGGAAGTAAATCAGTGCGAGTTAAAATCTTTCCATCAGAGAATTTTGACGGCTACCAAAATTCAGGTATGCATAGACTTATGGTCAGAAGGACCACAAGCTTCATGCTTATATTAACCAATTAATAAGTATTAACAATAAAAGTGGATATTTTATAAAATATACACCCCATCTTTTTTATCCAATATTTTAACAGCAATACTTACTCTGCAATTGATGTGTATACTAGTCAACACTTTATTTTTATGACTCACATAATTGCGTACTCTCAAATGGGAGTGCCATATTTAACTGGTTAATATCAGGTTTTTATATATCCTGCATGATTCAAAATCAAATTTCCTTCTCAAATTACCATATTTTCATTTATACCACCAAATATACTCCATAGAATTTTTCTTTCCAAAATTATGATTGTGTTTTCCGCCAATTTTGTCATTGTCTAAGATTTGGATGCATATGTTAGGAAAGACTGACTAGCATTTTGTAAATTAAAAACTTTATAGAAAGGAAACTGGATTTAAAAAACCTTTTTAGCCCATTGACAGCTATATTTACCGAATATAGTCAGTTATTTCAGGAGATATTCTGTTATTAGTAATAATTGAATACAAGCAAAACTCATTACTTTTTCAAATTTAAAACAGCCTATTTTAAGACAGGGCTTTGGTACTGTTTTTCCCACATATAAATCGAGCTCATTTGTCTTGCCACCACTTCAAGAGCAACAAATATAACCATCATTATCATTAATATCCAGAACAGAAGAATAAATGCATTGCATATTACAGGGTATTAAAGAATAAATAAGTATGCAAGACATTTTTTATTTAGGAAAAATGTAATTTTAAACATAAGCCTGAATAAATTGAACTTTTACACTTGCATCAATCATTTGCATACCACAAGCCACTTTCGTGCTCCTCTGATTTTGTGTTAAAAAGCCGGCACATTTGGCCAAACAATCGTCTGTGTACTCACAATTTGTCAAAAATCACTTAGCCTTTCAGACAATCATAAAATTAGTTTTAACTTTTTTCATAATTTTAAATGTAATAACATTTTTATATGTAATCGAAGTAGCACGACTGTACTCCTTGGCACTTTTTGATCGTGCTTTTGCAAAACCCTCCGGTTTGCAGACAGTTTTCAGATTCATATGTAATGAAAATGCTTAATACACAAAACTTTTTTCCTTCACACATTAATTATTTTAAAAATTATCATTATAAAATATGCCATACAAATTAAATATCATTGCATCAAGACTGAAATACAAATTTGACTAGCAAATTTTACATGTGAAAAATTACAATCGACAAAAATGGAGAATAAAAGCCAATGAAAAGAAACATAACAAAAAGTTTGACAGTTAATCAAAGTTTCTATAAAAACACTAAAACTAAAAAAAAAATAAAATATTCATTTTTAAATGTCTTCAAATGTAGTCGTAATAAAAACCAAATTCAGGACACTTTAAATGCAAAAATGCTTCAACAATTTATTTTCAGTTTCTGCATCCTTTACATAGTTCTATATTTCAATGCTTTTAACTTTTCATGTTAAAGTGAAATGTATATTTATGGAATATTTTTAAATTTCAAATATCTGGTATATAATAAACATATTTAAGTTAACTAGAAAATTAAGGTATATTTGTGTCTGAAAATGAGTTCTTAGGTTAGATAAAAAAAACTTAACATTGAAGAAAGCATTAAATATTTGAATTATCCACAATTCATACAACTAATCTTCATTAAATAAAAAATAGGATTTCAAATTTATCTAAAACAGTAAAAAATCAAAAACAAAATACTATTAAGAAATTATACATATATAAATTTTAAAATTACTCCGCAATGTTCAATTGTCTAAAAGAATGCCGATAATTAAGCTTAAAATATTTCATTAAAGAACTATTAAGTGTATGAAAATTTAAAAACATCCTACAACATTCATTTTAACATCTGCTTATTCAAACCTATTATATAATATTAAACTTTAGAATTTATAGCAGAAAAAACTAAAACAAAGGAAATTAAAACAATTTTTGCTATGTATACCTTTATTCTAAACATAAAAATGAATTAAGTGAAAACAAAATGCTTTACCTTTACAACGTTGCTTTTTTGGTGTCTCAACAGAAATCGCATAGATTCCAATGCACCTCCATCAATAACAGTCTGTGTCTGATCATCATTACCTGTGACAATATTACCAACAGCACGTAGCACAGGCGAGATTACAGCAGTCTCTCGTACCTCCAAAAGTTCACAGAGACGAGGAACAACACCAGCATCAATAACCTCTTGGATCTTTTCATTAGAAGCATCCGTCAGATACGATATAGCCCAAAGAGCATCCGTCACAACTTCAACATCTAAAATGTGCATTTCACTTAAAAACAATATCACACAAAAAAATACAAGTTAAGAGTTTTTAACTTGGCTCAAAATGATAAACTAATACTGATTTACTATCCTATGATTGACCAAGACATTAACAGTATAGATTTTACAAATCAGGATTTAAAATATCTATATATGAATGTGACAAATTACACAGCTCTTACTTATGGAGTCAAAATAAATTGGAGTGGAGGTGAAATCACTTATTACATCAACATACAGTAGATTTCTATACAAAGAAGTTCCATTAAAATGTGAAAAATGTGCGCCCAACTAGCTTTAGACAATAAAATAGTTTGGGAGGAGGACTTGAAACAGATGCAAATTATTCCCAATATTAAAAATTACCACTATAATTATATTATTTGGATGTATGATACTTAAGCAATACAAGAGCTTTTAATAATAGACTTTATAATTTTTTTGTCAACAGTCAAATGATGAGTTTCCACTCTATTTAAGAATTTTGAGATCCAGCTATATTTAATATGCAGAAAAACATTGTTCTATATCTCGTTCACTGTAACGATTACTTATCTCATATACTCTTAAATTTTGCAAAATGTTTTAAAGGAACTGCACAATATACACAGTAATTACTTTCTCTACTCATTCAGATACATTTCTCCCCTTTGGCAGAAGTAACAAAGGAAGCTACTACAATTAAAAATGTTTATATTACTCTTAAAATAAGTCAATCTCTTTAATAAAAGGAGAAAAATAATTTCAGATCAAGAAATAAAAGTTAATTTAAAATACAATTTTACATTAAATTAGAACTATATATAGCTAATTTGATTTTAATTATAATCTATCAAACTTTCCAAATCAATCAATAAATTTACTCAAGTATTTCTAATATTCATAATTAATTGACCCTTCCCCAGAGCAAAAATCTTCATTATATAAATCTAGCTTTCATTAAAAAAATTTGTTTTTAACCCTTTCAGTGTGAAGGACACAACTGCATGCATATAGACAAGGCCAGAGGTTTCTTTTGTTAAGGTCACTCACATGCCAGAGGGTTTATTGTAGTTAAGCCCGAGTCCATGCAAATACTGAACATGTTTGTTTAATATTGTCCTGTAGATTATACAAAAACTGCATATGTTTTATATATTGTATGCACATACTTTAATTATGCCACTTTCTGTTTAAGTACAATTTTTTTAAACATTTTACAGTCAGTATTTATCATTTAATGACTCTTAACATACATTTGAAACTAAATGTTTCTTAAAAATTCTTTTTAGTATAAAAAACTTTTAAACAGGAATCTACACTGAGTCCTACATTACAATTCTAGAACTCCTAATAAACCATTAGAAGGGTTTCTTTGCGGAATTTGAACAAACAAAAACTTAATTTTCTATTGTTGATAACCATAGAGAGGCATTATCTTTCTATGTAACTGGCATACAGATGTCTGAAATATCATTATCATTAAATTCACAATGAATAGAACAATGAGTGTAATTCAGAATTAATTTTGCTACTCCAAGTTCAGTTATACATTTGATTCTTCAACCTTGTAAAAGCAAAAATTTTTTTAAAAATTTCAACCAGAACCAATTATCTATTAAAAACTCTACTGCAAACTCAAACCAAATGCTCTTGTGAAAATAAAACTCTTAACTTTAGTGTAAACAAAAACTATGTGATCGCTTCAAGAATTCTAAAGCATTCAATTAAAAAACATTCAGTTCCTCGAATGTTTATAAATCAAAATCCACTTGCAAGCAAGTAATATTTCATTTCAAGTAGAGTGTCAGATCTACATGCATATCAAATCTTATGAACAGGTAATGCCTCTAGGGCCAAAAAAATTGAGCTTTCCAAACATTCCCAGTGAGTGTAACAGATTTATGACAATCACCATGAAAGGGTTAAATGAAATTTCTACAATTAACTGGAAATGAGAAGAAAAAAAATTAGCTCCAATTCAAATAATAAATAGTTCTCTCAAAACAAAAAGCCAAGAACATCCATGAAAAATTAGCTATGTATGCATAAAATAGGGGGGGGGGGAATTATGTGATCAGAATATATATATATTTTTGAGTTCCAAATCAAAGTTTAGATTAATCGTGCTAAAAATATTTCTCTTGGTTACCGTTGTTTCTGGAAACATTCTCTCACCCTCCGGTTCATTGAACTCTGAATCCACGCATGCGCGTGAGAACTATGCCACTTTGTTTATGTCAGTTGTATTAGGAAAAAGAGATGTAACGGAAATGTTATGTAGTTTTTAGTCTCTAGTATATGTAATCTAACTGTTATTAATTAATGTTCTTTTTATTCGTGTAGTGTAGTGTAGTTGCAGTGTTATGTCCTATTAAATAATAATTTAAAAAGTACAGGCTACCTACTCCTTTGGATCTGTTTTTATTTGAAGACTTTGTTTACAACCACCGTTTCTAAATCCCTGGACTGACCTGAACCGACGCTCTATGCATAAGGATAAGAGATAAGTAAAATTTTCCTTATTCCTTATTGTAAGAATAATAGAGCGTTTGTTTTGATATAGCAAAAGGCAATATTTGGTTGATTTTTTGCGACATCTGGCATCCCTGCCGGGATTCAAGCGGTGTATTAGAAAATTATTTCACTTGAAAGTATATGACTGAAATAAGAAATTAGAATTGTAAACATGTCGGAAGATAAAGATAGAGTAGCCTGTTTGAAAAGGAAACGCAGTATTCTAAGAACTGCTGTAACTAATACTGTAACTAAATTAGAACACGAACTTTTGGAAACGGAACATATAGATGTTGACAAGTTAGAAGAAATATTAGAAATACTAGTAACTAAATTTGAATCTCTTAAATGTATAGATAACGAACTAGAACCATTGTTTGGTGAAATAGAATTCGAAGAGGAATATACGAAAACTGAAGAATATAATGATAAAGTTACTCTTACGAAATTTCGAGTTAATAAACGTATTCGTGAATTAAATAAAAATGTATCAAATTTCCCTGCGAATGTCAGTCACGATGTTGAGAAAATCAATCAAGTCTACCAACCTAATATAAATATTGAAGAAAATAGTGTACGAATAAAATTGCCTAAATTATGTATTCCTAAGTTTTATGGTGATGTAAATCAATGGCTTAATTTTTGGAATAGTTTCGAATCGGCAATTCATAAAAATGTTCATTTAAATAAAGTAGATAAGTTTAACTATCTAAAATCCTACTTAGGTGGAACAGCATTAAGTACGGTAGACGGATTTTCAATTTCTGATTCAACATATGATGCTGCTATTAATTTATTAAAAGAACGCTTTGCTAGAGAAGATTTATTGATTCAGACTCATATGAGTAATATCTTAAATATTAAACCCTTAAAACATTCGAATGATATTAATGCATTTAGAAAATTTTATGACAAAGTTTCTATGGAATTAAGAAGTCTAGAATGTCTAGGATTATGCATTGAAAACATATCAAGTGTATTATGTACTACTATTTTGAGGGCTTTGCCACAGGATATTCTCATAGAATTTAATCAGTTACAAAATGAAAAATCGTATACCAATGTTAATGATTTATTGAACTTTCTTTCGCTTTCATTGAGATCACGTGAACGCGCAGCCCTGATAAGTTGTGACTCCAGTAGCCGGCGCTTCACTACTTCATACCCCTCTAATAATTCATCGTTCGAAACACAGCAAGATTTTGAAATTCATAAATCAGACAAAACCAAACAATTTTCCGCGTGTCAGCTAATTTCTACGGATATTGAGAAACAAAATATAAAAGGGTCGAACTGTATTTTTTGTGATTCATCCATTCATGAAAGTCTTGATTGTGATTATGCATATAATTTATCTTTAGATGAAAGAAAAAATATTTTATTAAAGAAAGGAGGTTGCTTTAAATGCTTGGGAGCTAAAAAACATATTTCTCGGTTTTGTAAAGCTAATATAACATGTTGTCATTGTTCAGGAAAGCATTCCTCTTTGATGTGTTTTGTTAAATATAAGCAAAAAGAAAACGATAAAAATATTAATCCGAAGGCTGATGAATCAAGGCCATCAGAAAATACTGTTCTTACTAATCAGTCCACATTCAATGAAATTTATTTGCAAACTCTCGTAGTTCGCATTTCCAATAAAGGATTAAATCATTTTGTACGTGTAATTATAGACAGTGGTTCGACTAAGAGTTATATTTCTAAATTTGTTGCGGAAAAAATGGGATTAAAAAGCATAGGTAAAGAGACAGTAACTCATGGACTTTTTGGAGGCTTGGAAAAAACTGAATGTCATAATCGTTACAAAATACAATTGAGTAGTTTAGACACAAAAAATAAAATAGAAATTGAGGTAATGGATCAAAAGAAAATTTGTGCGACTGTACCTAAAATAAAAAATGCTTATTGTTTAAAAGAACTAAGAGAGAAGAAAATATTTTTGAGTGATGTAAGTTTTAAATCTGAAAAATGTTTGTATGAAGAAAGTGTTAATGATATACATCTATTACTGGGAGCCGATGTTGCCGGGAAAATACTTACAGGCAAAATTGAACATCTTTCATGTGGATTAGTTGCCATGCAATATATTTTGGGATGGACTGTCATGGGTAAAGTTTCAAATGAAATTAATCTGGATAGTTCATATTTAACTCTTTCTCTTTTTGTAAATGAAGCAAAAATAACTGATTTATGGAATTTGGATTCTTTTGGTATAAATGACCCTTGTGAAAAGCAGTCTAAGGAGGAAGTTCTGACTCGTTTTAGAATGGGAAAAATTGGTGCTACTGCGGATATTCGCAAAGCTTTCTTATCGATATCTCTAGATGATCATGATAGGGATTACATGAGATTTATTTGGTTGAAAGATGGTGATCCTGAGAAAGAAATCAGAACTCTTAGTGATCCTGAAAGGTGGGATTATGTTTCCGATTCGTTGATCCCTAGCGACCTGCCTTCTCGAGGATGCAATGTGGAAGCCTTAAGCATATCTCGATGGTGGGAGGGACCTGCTTATTTACAGAAACCTATGAATGAATGGCCAAAATCTGAAAAATTACCCAATTTTGAAATAATCAATTCGGAAACAAGAAAACCATTAATCAGTGTAACAAACACTGATAACAAGAGAATAGACTGGCCTTTAGCTCGTGTTATTCAACTGTTCCCTTCTAAAGATGGAGATGTACGTCTTACTAAGGTGAAGATGAAGAACGGTGAATTTCTCGGCCCCATAAAGATCGGCTTATACCCCTGGAGTTGTCTGTTGAACTGGATGCCCCCAAGAACTTACGATCCAGACATGGACTACTTCGAAAAGAACGAGTTTGAGTTTTTCGAACTCGAGAAACTCAAAGGTGGGAGGATGTTGTTTCTGGAAACATTCTCTCACCCTCCGGTTCATTGAACTCTGAATCCACGCATGCGCGTGAGAACTATGCCACTTTTTTTATGTCAGTTGTATTAGGAAAAAGAGATGTAACGGAAATGTTATGTAGTTTTTAGTCTCTAGTATATGTAATCTAACTGTTATTAATTAATGTTCTTTTATTCGTGTAGTGTAGTTGCAGTGTTATGTCCTATTAAATAATAATTTAAAAAGTACAGGCTACCTACTCCTTTGGATCTGTTTTTATTTGAAGACTTTGTTTACAACCACCGTTTCTAAATCCCTGGACCGACCTGAACCGACGCTCTATGGATAAGGATAAGAGATAAGTAAAATTTTCCTTATTCCTTATTGTAAGAATAATAGAGAGTTTGTTTTGATATAGCAAAAGGCAATATTTGGTTGATTTTTTGCGACAGTTACAATTCAAGTAAACAGAAAGAATGAAGACTACAAGTTTTTAAATTTATTCTAAAATTACTAAGAGCAGCTTGTTAGCTTACCAAAGATATCAAAAGTGAATATATACTACACTGGAACTGTTTTGAATGCAATACAGTAAGTTAATCACAAAATAAGCTAATAACAAAAGTACAAATGACAAAAAATGTAAAAAAAATTTATAAATATAAAATACATTCATTTAATTGCAAAATATTTGTAAATTTCTTAGTTACCTGGATGAACAATCATCTCAGCAAAAGTAGGCAAGAGCTCTCTTACAATTTCAAATGGAGGTGGAGGATTCTTGTTACGACAAAGGTTAGACATTGTCCATGCAATGTTACGACGAAACTGAGTCTTAATAAAAAAAATTCAATAAATAGCAAATTCACACTATTGACAAAGAAACAAACATGAAATAATAAATATATACTTACAGTAATTTCAGTTGTTAATAGTTTTTTTAAAGCTGGAACAACATTGTATTTTAATACCAAATCTCGTAATTCTGGTCCATCACCTATTAAAAGGATACATAGACTTAAATATTAACTTATAATTACAATGATCACTAATACTAAATTGATATTTATGCAACTCTTTCAGTGATTCAATGTACATTTATTACAATAAATAATTACCTCATATTTTTTTCAAAAAAATTAACATAAAAGTAAAATTTAAGTATAGAAACTTTAAAGTAAAACAATGAAATTAAAATTAACAAATATCTGCCTTTGTAAATATTTAAATTATAATACCTATAAACAAATTTTACAAATATTCTAAGAAAAACAAGACAAAAAAATCAACTAGTTTAATAAAATATTTTTATTTAAAGCATACATTTAAAAAAGTCACTTATACACTAATAAAAATGGGTAGAGGTAAATTAGTTTAGATTCTTTAGGAGAATACAATAAGTTTATTAAACTGACACTATTATAATAAGCCTGAAAGGCAGCTTTGATCCATGCATAGTGAATGTTTGGATCTTTGACATGTTGTATAAGAAAATCAGTTTTAAAGACTTTCAATAGAAGCAAAATAGTTCTTATACTCGCATATAATTTCATCTAAATAAACTTTAGTCATCAATTTTATAAATAATTAACTATATCAAATAAAAGTTAAAGGATTCTTTTTAATAATAAGAAATTAAATCTATGCAAACAGAATACTTATTGGATTTTCCTGAATGATTTCATATTAAAATTTTTATACAATATACATAAAATACACTTAATTGCTGATAATTATAGATGAAATTCAAACAATCGATTGTTTGAAGTAACTAATAAAATGGAATTTTATACTAATTGTACCTATAAAAAATTAAAACCTAAAGTTATTCTAATTTTTAAAATATATGGTTACTTTTAGGGTACATGAATTAATTAAACATTGATAGTCGCAAGGTGAAATATAAAAAATGACAAATAAACAGAATCGTTCACCAAAAGTTTTTCAAATAACATACCAGCAATATTTCCAATAGCCCATACTGCCTGCTCAGCAACATTAGCATGAGGAGATGACAGAAGATTAATAAAAAGGGGAATGGCACCAGCATTTACAACAGTTTGTGTCTGAGAGGAATTGCCGGAAGCTATGTTGGTTAAAGCCCAACAAGCTTCAAACTGAAGGGGAACACTAAACATAAAAGAAAAAAAAATCTAAATTATAAAAGCTTAGATTAAAGATAAAATTCAGCAAATATGTAAAAAATAGAATGACTAGGGGAATGTTGAAAGAAAGACTACTGACATATCTCAGAGAATGAATGAAAATTATATTAATGTCGCACTATAAAACAATAAAAGGGATATTGGTGATGGGCGTCCTAATTTTAAATCTTGGTCAAATGATGAGGATAACACCTGGGCTGGCCCTTCTTTCTCCTACCAGACCACAGCAATGGGAAGACATCGAGCCTCAACAGATTTAATGTGTAGCAGCCTCTCTACATGGTAGGTCTAGGACATCAAGAGTTATGTAACTTATGATTACAAAAGATGGTGAACCTTACAAGAAAAAGATCTGCATACACATTGGGATCAAAATTATCTGAAAGATAAACTGCTAAGGCAATAAGACATTCTTCTACTTTGCAATAAGAAAGCCTATAAAGCTTCTAACACAATGACTTTCCTATGGGATTCATAATTCAATTTCATTAAATTACTAACAGCTACAGAACAGTGCTAAATTCACCAAAATAATCACTTTTATACTTCACTATTAATTTTACATAATGAGTTTCATTCAGCCTTTTTCATGTTTGGCTTTGCTAAAATTAAACATTACTTAGCTCTGGGCTCCGAAAAGCAGTTAAAAATGAATTGTAATTTTTATCAATCAACAATTTTAATACAATTGGAAGAAAAAGCATGAAACAAGAAAGATCTGCTTGATTGTAAATGTAAATTGATTCATTTAAATGAAGCTTCCTATCACAAGGGAAGAGAAAACATGTATAATACATGCAAATTAATAATAAAGCCCAGTGTGATACTTGCAGAGCAAGGGAATTAGTTTATATGTCCAATAAAAAAAAGTAGTAAAAGGTATATGGGCCGCAGTTAAGGTTAAGTAAATGTCTTTTTTATTCATAATGATACAATTACAGTGGAATATGTTTAACGTAAAAATGCTTAAGACCAAATAATACAACAGACCTAAAAAATTACTATATATTTTCAAGCATTTTTTCTTTTAACATGTAAAGATTTCCCTTCTTTGAATAAACAAAATATGGAAAAACAGCTGCACAGACTAGATTTAAGAGGGGTGTGAAATGAAAGGTGGTTAATCTGACTTTGAAATACCCACAGAATAGCTTGTGACACGAGCCAACTTTGTTTATCTAAACAACTTTCATTCTCCATCCCTACCCAATGCCACACAAAAAACTTCTGTCCAGTGGTGTAACGTACATCTCTGCATCATGTGAAGGGGGTGAGGCAGAGCCTAACTGATGCCAAGAATGAATTTAATCAATTTATAAAATATTAAAGATAAAATGTGATTTTGCAGGGGGGCTGTAATATTTCCTATTACACCACTACATCTTTCATCAGTTGGCTTTGAAGTTCGGTGATGAGTAAAATGCATTGTGAGTAATAATCAGTAAGTTTGGTTCTCTTTTTTTATTTTAAAAGAATTTTTTGTGATCACAATGGCAAAGAGCTGAGAGAGAAAACAGCTATTTTGCTTAAAATGAAGATGGACCTGCTTATGGTTAATCAAAAATATCTGTAAAGATTGCCAACTCTACTTTATCAACAATTAAAAGAGATCAAATTACATAAATGTTTTGAGTAGTTTATTAAATACATGCATATTACATGTAAATAAAACATTCTCTAATAAACTTTAATCCAACCATTGACCGTCTTTCCAGTAGTATGACATACATATCCTATTTCCCTATTGCAATGACTCAAAATTTAAAATATGCATTACAGAAAATTTTTTCAAAACTGATATAAAGGAACACACAAAATAAGGTTTTATCTTTATATATGTCCTCAAGATTTATAAAATGAAAAGAGTCCGATACCCAGATAGGACACTAAAATTCACACACTCACAAGAATCTAAATAAGGATTTAAAATCGTTATCTTTGAATAAACATAGCCATATCATCAGATCTTGTGACATGTCTGCTGAAACAAATAAAAAGGAACACATAAAAATCTCAAACATTTTCTGTTGCACTCGGTAACAATTTCTTCGTAATACCCATTCCATGGAATTTAAACATGTCTATGTTCTAACTTGTCCAAATGCGAGTTGAAATCAAAAATTTAAATAACACATTCATTAATTACCCTTTTCCAGCTGGCAAAGATTTGAAATTAACAAAGAATGTGATTTTGATCAGACATATGTGGCTGTACATAATTTAATCCAAATTAAGATATTTAAAAAATAAAAATAACCTCGTCTCCAATACATCATAAACCTTTAAAATATAAATAAATACTTTCAGAATACCACATTGCTTTTTTATAAACACCCTGCAAAACTTTGATACAAGATCTTAAAAGGATGATAGTTTTTTTAATTATGGATCATTACATTCTTTTATAGAGAAAGAATAAAGATAATCAAAAAACCAAGCTATTTAAAAATCATGTTACACCTTTAGAATTTCATGGATTTTTATATAAATTAAACTTATTAAAAATATTAACACTAAAACTTTTTTAAAAAAATAGAGTATTTCATAAAATATGCAAAGAAAAATTAAATTTTAAATTGAAACATCAATTGTATAGATCTCAATTTAGAATTCCAAGAGGGTGAAAGTGTTTTATTTAAACTACAGTTGAACCACCACATTATGAACCTCTATATTGCAAATCTTTGTATATAGCGAACTTCTTCCTAGAACCAAGAACATTTCACAATATTCTTCATAAAATAGCCTCCCAATAGCTAAGTACATTTTCTATATAACGAACATGTTCTCCTGAGATTCAATTTTTTTTAAAGTATTTCTGGACCTCTCAAGTTATTCTCTCATTTTATGGTGGTCATAGAATTCTAGGAGTTTTATACAAGTGCAACCTTTAACTCCCCCCCCCCCGTCCACTTCACTAGAAACATCTTCGATATCCAATTTCACCCTCAGTGGAGTTGTCTCTCGTGTCTCAGTGTTCATGAACTAGTCTCCGGTCATTTGTAGTGCTGATGGAAACATTCCATCTACGGGAATGAACGTTATGATGGCCCAGGAAGATCATATAAACCTGTGTCATCCACAAACAAAATCTTGGTTTTATGCAATAATTCATTGAAAAGGATTATGAAATGGCGAAGAATGGATAGTAAAATGTATAGCAGCTAAGGCCTTTTACTAATTCAATTATGATGCAATAACAAACACTTTATCAGTAACAATATCCAATTAAAACCAAGACCAATGAGAACTATCAGAAGAGAAAACCCAATAGAAAGCAAACTATCATTTATTGAACTATTGCCATTTCAATACAACTAATTTTATAAAAATAGAAAATATATGGGTTAAACAGTACAAATAATAGAGAAATAAGGTTACCTATATGCCATACAGACAAATCAGTAATGGAGCAAACACAGTGCCCATGCAGGCAAAACCAAGGAGTTCAGTTGTAGACAAATAACTAAGATATCCCTTTAGTACCGATACTGAAAAGTTTTATATTGAAGGGAGTGTAATAACTATGAATATAACTGAAGAAAATAGATTTGGAACTTGCTAATATAAAATACAGTTATTATACAACATGTATACCATCAATAGACAAAACAAAATAGTAATGTATCAACTTTCTCACTCGTTTGTATAGGAAATCTGGATGTTCTCAAGGTAAAAGAAAACTTTAACAAAAGCTGACTCCAAAAATTACAATTGGCCTATAACTCGCACAATGGCTTAAAATGAAATATTAGCTTAAACTAAAAAAAAATGTAAAATCATAATATTTATAAATTAAAATAAAAGTTTTGTTCATGTTTTAATACAAACAGAATCTTTCTCCCTTACAAATGTTTTCTCATCACATAATTTAGCTATAATATTGTAAAAAGAGAATTTAAAATTTAACACTATGGTTTAAAATATCTATATCTAAAAATATTGTTGAAAATCATGACATTTACTCTGCCAAAACCCATTCCTAACAAAGCTAATCAAGGCAATTAAAAATATTTTTATTTGCGACTTCATTAAGAGCCCAAACTGATACTTTGTAAAATTAATGAAAATAGAAAAAAATTCATAATTTTTAAAATTTATTATTTTAAAGAAATTTAATTTTAAATTTTAAACATAATTCAGCATATGATTAATCTTCCTTTCAAAAAGGAACAACATTCTTGGAATACAGAGTGGAAGCTGGAGGGATCATACAGGAAAGGAATGTTGCGTTGCTAAGCCTAATTTTTAAAAAAAAAATTACAAAAAGTTCTGCATTGTAATTTTTTGTGCCATTTTAAATAAAAGACACTTTAAATCCCAGCATGCAAGTATAATCCTCTGATAAATAACACTTTCTCACAATAATAATCAGGAATCAAAACTTTCTGAAATATGAAGGATTTTATATGTAAAAAGACTACATGGAAGCAGAAAAAATATAAATTAGGATCCTTGAAAACAATTGCACGAGTTTCATTAAATGACCCATTTAAAAATGCAATTCAATTTATTAACATTACTTATCCTATGCGTTTCCCTACTTCAATTTTGAAGCAAATATCCATTAAAATCAACATTCCAGTTTCTAAGTAATCTGTAGTATTTACATATTAATGTTACCAGTCATATTTGCTTTAGGTGTGAATTGTGCTATAATATAAAAGCAAAAGAACAAAAATTCTTACTCTTGTGATTTACTTGAAAAAAGAACGAAATTTTGGAGGAAAGTGGCATGATTTGTGTGGCACAAATTTGGCTGCAGTGACGTTAATACATGTTTACCTAATCACTATCACACCCATAAGAATATATCTAATGGCAAAAAAAATTAAATGTTCAATCTAAAGACATATGACATGGCTGGCTTTAAAATACATTCATAGAGAAATGCATTATTTGTCCAGAAAAATATGCATAGAGAATGCATATACGATTCATTTGTTGCAAAGAGATTATAGCCTACGATATTAATTTTGTAAAATACCTCTGTTCCATACTGGCCTATTCAATATTTATCTGCAGTACAAAACATAAAAAATGTCAAATTTTAGGATTTTTGAGCTACCATAACATTAACTCAAAATGAAATCAAAAAGGAACATACATTTAACATCTTCTCTTGTGTTACTTTATACATACTTAAAATGAAAATAATTCACTTGACAGGGAATGACAAAATTATCAAATAGAAAAAAAATAATGCTTGAATTATATTTGAATACAAGTTTAATTACATCCAAGTCCCTCCACATAAAATTAGTATTTGTATTCTACTTATGATGTACTACATATAAAGATTAAACTACATCAACATTCTTATTAATCATTTATGAATGTTATTTCGCACTTCCAAAAAATCTTTTGAATTACAATAGCTATCTTAGAAAAATCCATTTTTAAGGCAATTTTGTGACAAGAAAATATATTCAAGTCAACAAAGACTTTAAGAATTAACTTAATTTTTTTAGCTTGTTTTCTGAAGGAAGAAATAGTATTTACACATTGCAACAACACCAATGTTCAAGGTAATTCACCAAGTTGGCAACTACGATTTCATATGTGTCGTACATGTTGAATCAACAACCACATGCTTAATTTTGCCAGTATGGTTGCAGTAATGCATAAGTAGCTAAGAAGTAATTGAATAAAACTTTGCTTGCTTAATAAATTCTATTCAAACACATGGAAGAAAATTTGGAACTAATTTGACGTAACAGTGCTAGCATCAAGTAGTGCTCGAGTGAAATAAAATCCAAGATGGCAGCCTAGCAGTAACAAATTGTCAGAAAAATTTGAAAGAGCCGTTTTGAAATATATTTCAAATAATATATAGGAATAGATCAAAAGTCACCAATATCTCTAAGCCCTAATATCAATCAATAACAAATATCCATATAATATAATGAAAGTTATACATACTAATAATTATATTATGTGATAAATAATCATAACCCGGATATACCCGTTCTTCGCATGGGTGAATTGAAAAATTAAACAATACAAATTGAAGGATAAAGAAGTTTTTAATGAGTTAATTTTATGTGAATTGCAAATGTAACAAAAAAAGCTTTTTACATATCTTAGCTGAACAAAAAAAATCATACTTGTAGAATTTAAAGTCTGAAGGTCTAAAAGCTGACAAAAAGGATTTATTTTTATATATAACACCCTCGTCTCTAGTGGGTCAATTTTTGAAAACACCTTCCTAAGCTGATGTCTGCTTAGCAAAAGTAACACATTGTTACAAATTTAGTGTAATGAACGATTAAAATATAGTGTAAATAATTTATATATCTGGATGTGTAATATGTTAATACTACTTTCTGTTGTATTAATTTTATGTTAAAATTGTAATATTCGCAAGCAACGCCGTTCCTTTTGTTATAATGGCGATTCCATGGAAACAACGAAATGTTGGCGATGGATTGAACGGTGCAGAAGTTCATATGCTATAGTGCTATCTGGGAGGGAACTACAACAAAAAGGATTGCACAAAAACCTTTTCCAAAAAAGAATACATATATTTGCTAATTTTCATAATGATTGGTTGATAATAAAATCATAAAAAAAACATGCATTGAAACAAATTTTTATTGTATTTATGGTTCAGTATTTTGGTGATAATGGCTTACACATAAAATATAGATATATGTTGTTGCAAGCTTTTAGTATATGTGATTATATACGTATAACTAACTGTTTTTACAGTGCATGCCAGAATAGCTTGCAGATGACAGAATTTTTTCTTACTTATACTTGACATTTATCATTATATTTCGGACACTTCACACAATATCTTTATAAATTATAGCCTATGTGTTATTTTTGATGTATAAACTATATTATTGTAAAATTCCATTAAAATCCATATAGTTGTTTTTGCATGAAAGAAACAAACATCCATACATTCAAACTTCTGCGTTTATAATATTAGTAAGGATATAATTTAATAGTTTTTTTTAATCCTACACCCGTCTTCAGCATCTCTGCCATTAGTCGACGAACAGCCCAATAAAATGACGAAACATAAAAAGAATTAAAATATAATTTAATAGTAATTATAAGATATAATAGAAAATATTTATTCTGAATAAAATTAATTACATATGTTAAAATTAATAACTAATATCAATTAATAGGTTCTGATAACTTGCAATATTCCAAAAACAGCAAGATCCTTTAATGAACTTGATCAAGCGAACGAGTTCAGATGAAGGAAATGTGCAGCTTCTGTTAATCTAAGGATCAAAGCACCAAATGGTAGACGTCTGTCTTTGCTCCAATGCCTGTTGATTTTAGCTGGACATAATGGAATGGCCTTCACGTCTTGGGTGACAGTGCCAGGAGCGAACTCCCAACGTACTTCACCCATTCTGCCCAGGAACACCCTCCTGCCATGATGAGTGCAAGTTCCTTTACATCAACATTTAATAATGTATTTTTTAACCACTTGCACTGGAAAGACCTGCCATGCACACCATAATGCCTATGTCACAGAATCGCCCACGATATGGTATGAACGTCATCATGCAATAGTTACAGAAACAGAAACGACCATTCTGGTACAAGCCTTAGTAAATTTTTTGCCAGCACAAGTGGTTAAGAGTCAAATAAAGTGGATATGCACAATTAAAAGCACAGCCCTCTTATTTTAAATAATTATTTTGGTGTGTGCACTAATAATAAAAATAAACATGCTCGAAAATAGAACAAAATATAACAGAAGACTACAGCAGCTGACTCAAACAATTGCAATGATAAAGGTTCAATTTTTAAAGAAATCGAATTAAAATCATCCAAAATTATAGTCAAAATTATTGTTACTGTTAGACTTAGAAAAACTAATTACCATAATATTCTTATTGTTTTCACTCTCTCGACAAGCAGGACAACAGGCTATTTACAGTTTTG
This sequence comes from Trichonephila clavata, assembly GCA_019973975.1. NCBI lineage: Eukaryota > Metazoa > Arthropoda > Arachnida > Araneae > Nephilidae > Trichonephila > Trichonephila clavata. The sequence goes on along the minus strand of BMAO01035443.1, from coordinate 1,769 downwards.
AATAAACAGTTTATTTACATGAAAGACTAATTAATACAATAACGCCCATAAAACGTAAATATTATAAAGCTCTGCTTAGCGTAAACTACCTTAGAACATCCTTACAAACTTTTTACTAAAATTATAAATAGATTCAGAAGTGAATAAACAAATGGAGAACAATTATCAAATAATACAAAACAGGAAATGTTGAACTCACTAGGAGTGGCAACAGTTACTAAGGAAAAAAACAATAAAAAGTAATGATAATATACATCATTCCCATGGCAACTACATCATGTAATAAAAATATCAAAGTAACCATACTATAACGTTATCGCCCATCTTGTAAACAAACTTGGTGCATAGCACTGGTATATCTAATTAGCACTGAAAGTATGAAGGAAAACTTCAAACACAATTTAGTTAATTTCTTTTAAAAAACAATGCATTAGTTTTAACTAAATTAAAATTGAAAAGGATTAAAATCTTGGAAAAAAATTGTAAGAATTACAAATAAACATCTCCCAAACAGAAAAGTTCTTACTTATTATGATCCTCAAGAAAAGATAAACAAGGAATCACTCCAGTTGAAATCATTGAATCAATTAGCGGATTCTTTTCCCGAGACAACATTTTGCGGGCATTTTGAGTAGCTATAAGTCGAATATGAGGATCTGGATTATGCACTCCATGTACAATTTCTTCAAGAGTCATTCCAATTTGTTGCTACATGAATTATATATATTGTAAATTGCATGATTGAAGAAAACAATAACTTAGTAATTAAAAAATAAATCTTTTACAAAAGCAGAACATTTTTAGGTACTTGCCTATTAACATCACCACAGCAGAATATTCATCAAGCAAATCATACCCTGATATCAAAATAAAGATTCTTGCATGTTTTATTTGAAAAATATTCTCATGGCATAATTTTGGCTGTGATGACACTAATTCACAAGTACCTATTTTTAATATGCAATCATCTTCAAAACAAGAAAACTTTAGCAATTTGGATAACTGACCGATTGTTAAAATTAATCAATTAACAAATTAAATGAATTTGCAGTCAGAATTATAAATTTCCAAAGAATTAATATTTAATTGTAATTTAAATACAGTAAATCATTAAATTTAATTTTATCTAATATTAAACCAAAAAATACAACTATGTCTTTCCTAAATGTGTGCGATTCCAATTTCTACCTTAAAATTATATTTTGTTACAATTGCACAAATTATTTATTAAGAGGATTTTATACAAACAACTTTAGAAGACAAAAAATAGCTTCATTTTAATAGAAATATCAATATATTAGGCTTAAAATCAATGACACAGACAAATTACAAACTATAAACATAAACGAAAGCAAGCCCATAAATCAAACTAAGATGAACATGACTGGCTCTTTTCCATTGACTATGTATAACCTCTGTACTAAATATTCATCATACATCAATAGATTATTACTTTGATTCAAGTTTAGCTTAACTTCTCAAAATAATATTTGAGGAAAACTCAACAAATTGACTTTTCTCAAGAAAACGACTACTTATTGATAACTGTCTATACACACTAACTAAATATTTATTGCATGAAATGACAAAAATTTACAAATTATTCATCAACTTAAATGAGAGTAATTACTAAGCAACACAATTTCTAATGAAGCATATATTTTATATAACAGTTTTTAAAAGTAATTCTTATTAAGCCAAAAATCACTTTTGAAGCCAACCAAAACTTTGCATAGAGCAAGTCACGTAACTGAACGTAGCACACCAGT
>BMAO01035441.1:0-18731 GCA_019973975.1 Trichonephila clavata | reverse complement strand
AAAGCAATTAAGGTACCCGACTGGTTGCGGCAACTTTTTTTTTTATAAAAAAAGAGATGAGGGATATTTGTTTAGTGCATTTTAAGAAAAAATGTGCTAAAATTAAGAAGAGGAAAAGAAATTATTATTGCTAAAATAGGGGGAAAAAAGGGTAACAATTGACAAAAAATTGCATTAACGTCGTTCATTCTGTACAATGGTTTTGAACCAATTTTCAATTTTTCAAATCTAATATGTTGCTATATTATTCATTTTTGAAATGACTTCACAGGATAAGAAATATTTTTCTTTTTTTACAAAAACTAGAGCACTTTATCTCAGTTATTATATGAAATTGCTTAAAAATTCGTGATTATGTTCACATAAGGGAATGCATGTTTTGTAATAAAACGATGAGACTGATAAATCTGAAGATTAAAAAATTCTACTATTTACAGAACTTACAGAAAAAATTTCACAGTCAATTATGTTCCAAACTTTTTTAGCAATCGCTGACACCGTTTGATTATTTTCAAAAAATCACATTTCGAGTAAAACGCGTTTTAAAGTATGACATCTTGGTTAAAGTAAAGGCGTCTGCTTTTACTAAAACACTTGTAGTTTTTGTTCTAGCGAACGGAAAAGGATAAACTTGGTATTTTTATAAAGCTAGTAAGATGTCCCAGTAAATAAAATCATAGAAAAATTGTCAATTTTCAGCAAAATTCACAATTTTAGGGTAGTCGGATACCTTAATAACATTTTAAAAACTACAATTATTACTAATTTATACTCTTCAGAAACTATTAATTAATATTTAAGAAAACAATTATTATTAAACAATTTTTGATTAAAATTGTAGGAAATAATTTTAAAAAGAAACTTCGTAATTTTTGTCTTTACGATAATTAGAAGATTGAAGAAGCAGATGTCCTAATCACAAGATTGAATTTCAACACTATGTGAGTTTTTAAAGATAACTTTCTTGCCGTTATCAGAGACGCTTACAGAAATGTACAAAATTTATAAACACATCTTGTCTCTTTAGAGGAATTAGCAATTGCCATATTTACTCGAATCTGAGCGTTCATCGATTGCCTGTAGCACCCATATTCTCAAATATTTTTGTGAAAAAATATTGCCATCGATTCTAATCTACAATCCCAGTCTCTAAACATTTTATTATATATATATATATAATATATATATATAATAAGACGATGTTCGTTGGAATGGATTCTTTAAACTAATATTGAAGAAGCAGTCTTGAGGTTAATTAAACTTTTATTGCGCATCTTGAACACATAAAGACCAGGACGACACAGTACACACACACACACAAACACTAGCTGCAGCTCACTACATGATGGCAAGAGACAAAGAGATGAGGGTGCGTAACCGTCTGCTCCGAGTTTTTAGACTGGCGGTGCAGGTCGTACAACTCTTTTGTAACTGGAGTGGTGATTGGATGCAAATGCACGCGAGCAATTAGATTAAGATTATAACGGTCTTCCGCGAAAGAACTAGGAAACAAATTAACGGGGTAAAGTTAAAGGGAGTTAGAAGAAATCATTATATATATATAAGGCTTATGAATATCCAATACTTAGCCCGTCCAGGAACATGATTACACATATATAATCCCGTGTTTCTCTCTCTAGGGCCCACGGTATCATATATGTGATTGCGCATTCTATGTTTTGAGGCCCATGTCACATCTGTGTGATCTGAGTTTGGATCCTTTTTATATTAATTTTTACAAAGGACTAGATGGCAGTGGAAGTCCTTTTTTTCCGAATAATATTTCAATGAACTTCAAGGCATCAAATCTTTCAGTTTTTTTAAAGGTTAGATGCAGGTTATTTATGAATGTAAACATCCTCACATGTTTAAATTTTTCGAAGGAATCGGTCATTTGTTCGTGATTTATAGCTCTCTGGATTTCTGTTTATATATTGACTAAGTTGGAAAAAGTTGGAAAGCTTACTAGTTGGTTTTGTTTGTGGTTTGAGTTTACGAAAAAAAATTAATACTCAAAGATATTTTAAAAGCTGATCTTCATAAAAACGAATAGGATGACACATTTTTAACGATAAAGAATCTTTATTCTTACTGAATCTTTTTTAAAATTAGTAAGAGCAAACGATTTTCTTCGTTGTTATTGTATTTGAAGTTGCCATAACCGTGGGAACAAAAAAAGTATTACTAAGAAAGCAAGAAGCATTAAAAGTACTGATTAAAAATAAAAAAATAGTTGTATTAGCTTTTATTTAAAAAGTTTGCATCAGTTCAAGACAGAACAAGTTTGTGTGAGATTAAATTTACGGTTTGGAATTTGCCATATAGTATTTTGTAAGTTTTCATCCAGTTTATTTTAATTATCATGTCGAAAGTACTTTTTTTTATTAAAATAAAAAAAACACATTTTCTTTAAAAGTCGCAATTTTGTTTAACTATAGCGAAAAATTTTGTACTGTGTATTCACATATTATCAATGATGGTAAGATGTAAATTTTAGCTTATTTGACATTTAAAATTTTATATGAATTCTGTACTGTGCTTGCGTATAGTATCAGAATGCGTGAGCCTGGGGAAACTTTTCTTTCACATTTGATAGTCCTGAAGGGGTTAAAAAGTATTTTTCTTTTAAAAAAATTAAATGCGAAATAATAAGAAATTATCGAATAATTTATCTCATCAATATTAAAACTTTCAAATACATACATAAACCTATAATTACTTTATTTATCAATATCAGTTTTGCATATCATTCATTATTCCCAATGTTGATTAGAAATTGGTGACGGCGTAGCCATATTCCCACACTGTGTCTTCATCCATGCCAATCAAAACATCTGTTTCACGAGATTTTTTTTAAAGAATGCTCAAGAATTATTAAGGACTTTTGAGTATTTTTAAGCAAAAACTATATCATTTTGTTTATATGATATAATTCTTCATGGTGAACTAACGTAGGCAAAGCTTGGCAGCGAAATTTTATGTCGAGGAGGCATAGTAAGAAAACAGTTTCTTTAAAACATATATTTTTATTCTTTAAATAAGCCAAGTGAATCTGCTCGCCACTGGAGCAATTAAAACATTAAGTTAAAAAATATAATCATCAAAAATAATATAACCAGACTTTGGTTAACTGATTCGAACCCCTCTTTCATTTTTCTAACTTCTAATAAAATCGAAACATCTTAAAAAAATACTAAGCAACAAACCAGTTGCACATATCTCATATGCCTTCAATCGAAGAGCCCAAATCATTTCGTCTGAAACCGACGATCATCTCTTGACCAACCTCGGTTTCCTTAAATACACGTGCTAAGTTAGTTTAATCTACATTGCAGCTGTTGCCAACTACTAAACTTTAAACTCACAAAAAGGTCGGGTTCGAATCAGTTTATTCACCCGAGATCATGGCACGTGGTGGTTGGAAAAACTCATGGACACTACAAAAAATTCGGAACCCAAAATGAAATTTTTTTTTCAAATGTCTAACAGTTTACACCATCGACGTATATTTTTTTCATTCTTGTCAAATTTTCAGGTCCCGCTGCTCTTTTATCGTATTTTTAGCATATTAAATTGCCTTCTGTTTCATACTTGCGTCTAATAAATACTTCTTGATGCTGTTACCGATATCTTTGATAAACAAAAAGCGTAAACACAAATATTTCATAAATAGGAGCAGGCAATGATGATTAGAATAAACTGGAAATAAACTGCGGACTGTGGTAAGTCATAGATGCAATCGGCCAAATCTGACAGCTACATTTTTCCTTTGAAAGAGGGGGAAACTCAATTTTCCCTTCTCAACAAATGTTTGCCTTCGATTCTAAGCCACTTTAGATTTTCAGTAACATCAATACTGGAAAATTAGTGCTACTTAGGTTCATGTAAATATGGTATTTTTTATTTAGATTAATTTTATCTTTCAATATTTGTTTCCACTATGCAAAATAAAGCAATGATTCATAAGGAATTTGATTTCTTTGAGAAAAAAAATCACCTATTGAGCAATAGACAGAGATGTCAATTACTGCTAGGAATATAAGAACTTTCTCCAAAAAATAACGACTACATGTTCTTTGCACTTTATTTTCTTTGATTACAATATCTGTAATAATACATAAATTTCAAAAAATTTTTGTTCATTTTAAATTTTTATGCGAGAGAAAAGAGCAAATACAAGCAAAATATTTGTTTTAAAATATTTTCAGAAATATTACTTACCGAAATTACTAAAATACGATTTCTCTTTACATCTTTTTCAAAATTAGCTGTTTCCCCCCCCCTCCCCTATTTTGTGTGATGAGCAGAATTGGGACATGTAAGAAACTAATTGCTAACAAATGCTTCTACTTCACTCAATAAATATATCTTTCCTCTTTACTCTTCCGTGAAGGGTCCGATTGATAAATATTAGTATTAAATAACTAATACCCATTACTTGGACTATATCAGTCCTATTTTTCATCAATTCAAGTAAGTAATAATAGTGAAAGTACCAATCTAAAGTTGTAGGGAGGGGGCGGAGAATAATATTGTACTGTTAGGGAAAAAATAGAGCATTGCGAACTACTAAGAATGCATGTGATCTAATACGAGGGTGGTCAGAAAATAAGTGTCCCCTGTCAACTGGGGGTAGAGTTGAATTTGAAAGTTACAAAATACAATGAGACATTAAAGACAATGCATAGCTTTATTTTTTCAAATAAGCGGTATGAGACATTTCTCATACCGCTTGATAAACTTCAAAACGCCCTCTCGAAAATCGCAGGACTTTGAACACAGAAAAAGTGTTTAATGGTTTGTTTAATTCAGCATTGCGTCCAAAGTGCCTTCAAGATTCTTCTTAAAAACCGGAAACAGATGAAAGTCACTTGGTATGGGATCAGGAGTGTATGGCAGATGATGCCGGCCCTTTTAACCAAGAGTTGCACTATAGTTTTGCGTTGTTGTCTCCAAATTTGGTCTTGCATTGTTATCCAATAACAGAACGCCAAATTTGATAAGCCCAGGCCACGTTTTCCGAATCACATCTTTCAATTTCGAAAGAGTGTAACAGTACTGCGTGGTATTGATGGTTCAAACCTCCAAAAAGTTCACACAAAAGTAAACATTTCTTCCACTTGCAAAGCCCTGAGTTTTACTGCAGGTTCTTTTGAAGCATATCAAGTGCCATGACAATTGTTTCAATGTACTTGGTACTTATGTGAAAAAATGAAGTTATGTTTTATCTTTAATGTCTCATTCTATACTTTGACTTTCATGCTCAACTCTGAACACATTCGGCAGGGGAAACTAATTTTCCGACTCACCCTCTATATTGTATTAGTTTTTCCCTTACTCTCACTGCACTATACTGCATGGCCTGTCGGTTTATTATAAAGAAATTTGACGTAGACTATGCCCTCACTCATTCAGTCCACTTAAAGCTTCTCATAGTCGACAAATTTCTACTGCTTTACATAAATTTTAAATCTCGTTTCAAAATCAAATCAGTATGAATGTCAATAGTCTTTCATAACATTCGGAATGTGACAAATTTCAAAAGGTTTCACAAATTTATTAGATAAAAGCGTTATAGTTATTCACTCTGCAGTTATTGCAGTTACTTTAAAGACATTCATTGTGTAGGAGAAGTTATAAATAAGGATATAAAGAGCAAAATGGGGTCGAACAATTATTTATATTTTCAATTACTGAACATGCTTGTTATGAGATAAAAAATTATTTAGTTATATAAAAATGAATTCCTTTTATTTGATCAACATTCATATGTTTTTCTAAGAAATTTAAATACCAACCTATTAACCTATCTTCAGTTTGATAGGTTTGCGGAAAAGTTGTGAAAAATGACAGGAACAAAATATAATTGTATCAAGATAGTTTAATAAAACATAACATATTCTTTTAGTTAGTACCATTTGATAAGGTAAAAAGTTATTTTTGTTGTTGTTTCTCTTTACTAGTTGGGCTATATAAGACTAGATCACACACACACACAGCTTAATCCACCCTTAAACGTCAAAAAAATCCAAGAATAGAAGGGGCCTTAAGAACATCTCGTCTAAGTTAAAATTTACGCACTCTAAAATGTGTTCAGGGGATGCCTCAGCAGCATGGCACTTTGAACAGATCATAAAAATTTACAATCCCAGTTTAAAGATTAAAGATTTCAAGTGTCTTCTAGAAAATCAAAATATGCAAATCTGCTTAATCAATGGCTTTCCAAGGGGTAAGGCTGCTTTTTATGTACCAGACATGTTCAGGAGGGACTCTGCAGACGTCGCTTTGCTTTTTATTATTATCGGAGAACACCTCGCTGAAAGTAGAATGCATAACAGACCAGCGAGTGTCCAAAGTGACACCCTTTGCCAATGAGTCTAATATCTCGTTACCAATAACTCCGATATGGATATAATCCATTGAATATGGAATTCAAAAATTGCAGATAATTTGCCAATCAACCTTAAGATAGATATTCCGATCCTGTCAACCCAACTACCTTTCAATTACTTAAATGTTGGATAGAGTAACGGCTATCAGTCAATATCCAAATAATTTTAAAGTCGGGTTCAGTAAGATTGTATACGTATCATGAGTCCGAATCCAAGAAAAAACGGTAAAAAGCATATATTTGCCTTCTATTTTCAAGGGAAATATGTCCTTTAATAAAAGAACCTGTTTTTGTATCCTTTACTATTCTTAATTTTCTTATTCTTTCATCATTCCCTGTTCAATTCGTAGAGCCCACAGCTGTGAAATATTTAAAAAGCCATGTATCAACTGAAAATATTCAACTCAATAAATTGTGAACTGGCAACAAAAATCCATCAAAAGATATCCTTAATTAACTTAGGAACATTAGCACTTTATGCAATATAAAAGAGTTTCCGAGTTCTACAAACTTGTTTTCCTTTGTAATATACTTTTCAAAATCTTTTTCTATGCAAATGTATGATTTATTTTATTTAAAAGAGCACCCTCTCTCCATGTACATAAAGCATAGTCTTTTATTCTTAAGTTCTATTTCATTTCTAAGGACTACTTCAAGTTTGCTAATTGTCCCCTTAATGACACCTTTGGTAGAATACTTCATGCTCTTGATCTCAGGTGGATGATAATAAAATTACTACTCTTGTAGTGTAGATAAAAGGGTAAGAAATGTTGAAGAATGACTTGTTACTATTTGTTGATAATCGAAATGTTTTTCAACAGACTGATAAAAATTGGAGTGTTATAGCAGCTAGCAATAGAAAGAGTTCATTGATATTTTGTATTACGAATTATTGTAAGACTTGCAATGTTAAATATAACAAAACTCTCATTGTCATCTACTTAATATGGGAAGTATTTTAAATTGTTTATATTAGTTCAATAAATCTGCTTAAACTTTAAAAGAAGAATCATGTATTTAAATGCTTAATCCGAATGTATTAAATTTGTTGATTATTTTTTCGTTGTATTTTACAAATTCAAAAATTAATAAGAAACATAAATAAGAAAATAGATATCGTACTTAACAATGTTTGAAACGTATCTTTTTTAAATTTAATTGTAACTAAAAAAATATTTATTTCCAAAAAAAAATTATATTTAATTTAGTTTAGTGAGAAAAGTTAATGATATATATATATATAGTATTTTTAAATAAAATTTTTAAAATATATATCTTTCTCAGAAATAGAGTATGAAATTATTTATTACTACTCAAAAATTCACTAATATGTTTGTACTAAAATAAAACAAAATGATTTTTTCCTTTTTGAAATACATTTATTGCTATTCCGTAAATATTTGGGAAAAATTTACATTCATAAATGTAAATGCTAAAGCTAAGAAAATGTAGTTGTGCACATCAATAAAAAATCATTAATATAAAATCAATTTACGTTTTTTCAAATCCAAGGTGTGGTTTAACAGTTCTTTGATTTAGTTTAAGGGAATGTAAGCGGTTACTTTATATCGCAATATGTTTGGTGGAAGATAGTTTATTTCTAGATATTAAAGTTCTTTTAGCGCACAAAAAAATTTTATGACTCATGAATATTAATCCATGTGTAATTCTCCTCGTTTTTTTTAAAATTGATGTGTAACAAGTAATATAAAAAAAAGTAAGTCAAGTCCTACTTAGATCAACAAAAAAAAAATTATTTTCATTACTTTTTATTAAATAGTTACAATTAATAGAAATAGCTTAAGCGACCTTTAGCTTAAAATAAACTTGATATTTGTCTCAGCCATTATAAGAAAGATATGCCGTGAAACATTATAATATAATTTTAATATACTTTAATTGCAATTATTTTGTATATCTATCTATGGTTTTGTAAGACTGAATAATCAGCTTAATGTTAAGGTCAGGTGGTTACTATAATCTTCCATGTGATTAAATACTATTATTGAATAATGAACTTATTTATTGTGGAAGTCAAACCATGTATTTAGACTAATTTATTTTAAAAGCTAATTTTTTTTCTAATCATAAAAGAAAATTTGTATTCTTAATTTAATTTCATTTAAAATATTTTTTGAGGAAATCATTTCACACTCTCCAATTTAGAAAGTCCAAATATCCCTTATTCCTCCCTTATCGATTTAAAATTCTATTTTTAAATTTAAGAGTGACGTCGATAATTCACTTTTGGAGTCAATATCATTCCGACCACATTTTCTCCTCTGCGACGTGTCGTCGAAGTTTCAAAGAAATGTAAAAGTTTGTCGCGTGGAAAATCTGTTAACCTTTTATCACACGTTAAACCAGGAGAAGAATGTAGACAGCTGTTTCAATCTTTGCTGTGTTCATTTGCTTGAAGGGCCTAAATGAAAAATGTGAAAAATATATTGTCTAAAGATGAAGAAAAAGTAAGCTGGATTAAAATACGGATTAATATTAAAGAGAGCTCTGAGTTGTAAATAATATTTATAACATTAATCACCTTTATCTATCTTCGTGTTTCCAAAATGCATGCATCCCTATAAAATGTTTTATAGTATTTTTTTCCTTTAGATCCATTAATCAGATAATTAATTTAACATTTAAATTAAATAAAAACGCGATCCTGTAACACTTCTGTTCTTATAATTGAGCTAAAATATAGTTGTATGTATATTTTTAAATGCCGCCTGGGTGGCGTGGTTGGTTTGTCACTGGCCTTCTGCACCCAAGGTTGTGGGTTCGAAACATACCAAAATGGATTTTCATGGTACAAAAAAATAGAGAGTGGCCCTATCCTATGATTATACGGCATATTAAAGATCTCCAGAGTGTCTGTTTGGCTGGGGTGCTCTCGGCAAAATTAAAATCCTAAAACAGGTTCGCACCGTCAAGAGCTCAGGTGCCTCCCTCTAGAACGGAAACTGAGAGTCAAAATTACTTGCGGTAATTGGTATCGCCTACATGGTGCCGCACCAAAAAGTGATACCGGCTCCTGGGGAATGTACTAGGTCTGCAAAGGTTAACATACCATTGCGCAGCCCCATTGGAATATTTTAAATGGAGCTGTGAATTGTTAATTACAATTGAAGTCCTAGTACATTTTCCTGGAGCTGATATCACTTTTTAGAGTGGCACCGTGTAAGTGAAAACCATATTCCACAATGCTATTCCTTCCTATAGGCCGTCACCTGAGATCTGATGATACGAAATTCTAAGATGAGTTTAATTTTGTCGAAAGTACACAAGCCAAACAGAGATTCTAGAGATTTTTTAAGATACCGCATGATTTTTTCATTATGGAAATCCACTGACATGGGTGGAGTTCGAACCCGCAAATTTGGGCGTACAAGGCAAATGCCTAACTCTCTATGCCTTACAATCGATGTATTGGTGAACGAAACACTAGAAAATAGAAGTAATTGTGTGGAATTTTGTATTTCTCTTAAAATAAGCAACATAAAAAACTCACTGAAATGGAATTACTATTTAAAGTTACTGAGAACATATTTAAGTAATAATGTAAAACTTAAAAAGATCTGAAATAATCTTTAACATATACATGTTTCATATCCTTTCGAATTTGTGTATAGTAGAATGTCATTTATACAAACGTTTATTACCCGGAGTGACGAATATCCAGACCAAAGTCCGAATAAGCTTTCGAACAGTGCAATGCTCAACAGTTGATTCGTGTGAAGCCAAAAATGTCGGAAAAACCTAAGGGGAGGGATATTTCGGGAATTTTAGTTGTGTGTGATTTAGTAAACATCTGCCGGGAATATTAGGTCAGTTTGTTTCTAAGTGAAGTGGTGTATAAGTGCTCTTTTGTTGAGTTTTTTTGATTTAGAAACCTGGATGGCATGCGATGTAGAAAACTGTGGATTTTAAATGTTAAATGATTCCGAAATTGTGACTTCCGTGCAAGAAGAATCCGACCCTGTCAACGATGAAACGGTGAAAACGAGGACACAACGTCAACAAGGAAAGTAGCAAGGGTTCATCAAATGCTGATGCGTTTCTGCTTTAGAGACAGCTATGGAGTGGTACGAATAACAGTCAGAGTGCTATCCTACTCAACTACTGCTGAGCAAGAGAATCAGAGACCTTGAAGCGAAAAAACAAAGGTGTACAATGGTTACTGCGGAAAATAAGTGATTATTTTCCACAATAAAGGTAAAATGGCGACATTTTGCACCTATTTTGCTTTTTTTTGCAGACCAAATAACTTGCATTTTGCAATAGATATCGGCCCACAGAGACATCTTTATCAATAAACAGGCTGATAACCTTGCCAAGGAGGACCGAAATTCCCTTCCACTTTTCTATTAGTTTTACCCTTACTGGTGTTGATGCAACAGCCAAATGTAAACTCACCCACATACAGTTAAGAAACACTGAATTCCTGATCCTTATTGTAACTGCGTAATTTCAACCACCTTAGCCAAACTACTTAAAATACATTTTAAAGGAAAGAAAATTACCCTGAAAAGCCAAAGAAGTTATAATACTTTTCTTCACTGTCCAGACATTCAACTTTCTCCTAACTATACATTTAATTGTATAGTTAGGAGTTTACTCCACAACAACTCCAGCTTTACTTTGGCTTTACTCCACAATATGGATTTAAATACCTTGGATCCCCAACTGCTGTATTTTACATAGGTCGTCGACATAGCAAGAGTTCGTTCGGACACCTTCGGTGCTGTTTTGATTTCACTGCATGGACAAGCCAACAACAACAACCAGTGTAGTAACCCTATATCAGTTCAACATCATCAAATAGTTAATTGTACATGTTTCCATTGGTCTGTGCACTATTGCAATTTACATTCCTTATCAACCAATGCGTAGGATATAATTAATAAGAATGTTTATTACATTCACTGAATTTGATATATGCTTACAATCTTAAATCGTATTGATGGTATGTTTATTTAGAGTTAATAATGTAATTCCTGTATTAAAACTTACACAATTATGGTAGAATCCTCAACCATAAAACTTCAATGCATTATTCAACGAGCTTCTGATTATAAAAAAGTGATGAATGCAGTTTATTGTGAACAACTCTGTTAGGGTATAGAGAAATGAATAACATAAAATAAATGTGTAAAAGATGTATAAAACTTTATGAAATTTCCTACAATCAAATATTGCTTATTTTTAAATAATGAAGCATTCCCCATTCGGTGTTATTTTATAATTATTATGATGAGTACTTTTAATAACAGTTTTAAAGGAGATTATCACAAGAAATGACATTCATATGCCTGATATCGAGGGAAACGAAGTAAAGTTAAGCAATTAAAAATATCCTTCCTTTCAATAACGTGATAGAACTACGCATATGAATAAAATTATTTTCCGTTACGAAATTAAAACAAGACGAATATTTCAAATGTGTGTAGCAAGTGATATATATATATATATATATTATTCAGTAAATTTTAGAATATGTTTTCACAAAGCTGCTGACAAAGATTATGCATTGTTTTCCTTTTTCCAGAAGAAGCTGCTTCTCAATAGAACCTTCTCCTAATTTCTTGTCAAAAACTGACGATACCATGTGTCTTTGGACAATGACAATATCATGATGGGGTGGGGTCTTACCACTCAACAGCGTAGAGTAAAGGAGGAAGAGAACAATTACCCTCTTTGCCTGAAAACAAAAGAATTCGGTGTAATGATTGAAGTCTGTAAGCTTCGATAGACCACGTCATGTTCAAAACGCAGTTAAGGGGGGAAAGAAAAGCTTGATTGATATTGGTACCAAGTTCCTTTTTTAAGAGACTATTCATGAAGGTTGAAATATTGACTGTCCATCTTGTAAAGGTTAATGTAATTTATACCCTCGAATAAAAGCCTACTCGAATGATTGTAATTAAAATAATTATAATGGCTTTGGCTTTATTAAAGAAAATGAATTTCTAAAGATTTTTTATATTGCCAGCAAATTACAAACATATAATCTTGTTATTAGTATTTCAATAACAATATAAATATAATTTGAAAAACAAATAACTTTCATGCGCCAATTATTGAATGAACATAAACATAGCATATATTACTTTACTCTGCCTTTTTTAGGGAAATATACTGAAGTGTACATTATTTTTCTATTATGTATAATCGTATGAGAACAAAAGTATTGACTTTAATACATCAAAAGTGAGGGAGGTACAAATGTAAAACTGCCTCAGTTTGCATCATAGTACTTTATTTACCAAGCATGCTAAAGAAAAACGAAATTGAATTATAAAGCTTAGAAAGATGGACAAGAAAACTGTTTCTGTTAGTGTTTCGCAAATGACGAAATGTAAAGAAAAGTAAAATATTTTAGTGTATGTCGAAGGTTTATGTTACTCAGATTTGTTGAAAAAATGGCTTTACATGCCATTTGTATATTATAATAAAATACAATAATATGACAAATTGTAATTTCTACAAAAGTAAGAATGAATAAAATTGGATTTTAAACAACCCATCAAAACCTGTCAAAATTTAAGTAAACATAAGAAATCACTAGAACTACATGGAAGCTTATTATGTTTTCTTGAGTTGTCCCTGAATTAAGACAGTAAAATAGGGTTAGCTTGCTTTACAGGATCCTAACCTCCTCCATTCGTCGGAGAATTCTTTCAACAGAATAGCTCAAGAAAGTGAAGAAAAGAAAGTTAAGCCAAGCCTAATAATAGCTCGTGTATTCGAAAAGACTATCTATTTACGATAAAATGCAATGAATGAGTTGTAATAATGTACAATGTTGCATATTGAATGAAAAAATAATCCAACAATAAGAACTTAATTACCTAAGTTCATTAAAAAACTACTTGAATATTAATTTAAATTTTAAAGTATAAGAATGCATATCAACCACATTAAAATCCTCGAAATGAAGTTACATCTAAAAATGTTACTATCTGATTCTTAATTATTTATCACACCATATATATATATACAAAATCGTGTATAAAGCGGGAATGAAAATAAATATCTAAATTTTAATTTATATATACAATGTAAGAGGAAAATAAGTTACTTTGAGTGCTCAAAAAATATGATTACAAATTAAACTTCTTCAACGATCGCAGTGTTAAGAAAAATCCATGCTGCAAATTTAATTTTTTTTCTCAGATAATATTTGCTTCTCAGTTAATTTTGTAAAATACTTTATCTCCTTTTTAAATTCCACATAGCAAAAAACCTGAAAAATTAAGATTTATAATAAAAAAATAATTGTTTTCATATATTGCATTATTCGATCATTTTTATATAATTCAAAACATAAATAGTAAGCAAAAGTATTAACATGAAAATTCAGAAAAAATATTCAGTAATTTTGTTCTAAAATATTAATATTTATATTCTTGTATCTTTGGTGGTATTGATTACCGGACTTGTCATTATACTAAATTATTTATAATCCAAATTAGCAGTAGATATATGAACATACTTGATTCTCTACGTATATATTATTTTTTCTCTCCACTTTCTTATATTTTGAATATGAGTAAAAGTGCTTAAAAGAGTTGACCTTAGAATCCTATAAATAGTTAACATGCAAAACCTTTTATGGAAAAACTTCTGTGATTTCGTATCAGGGTTGATTTCAACTGTATGATTTAATTTAAAAATTGATAAACACTTCTAATTATTTGGGTTTATCTTAAAATTGGATTTTAATTTTGTTTAAATTTTTTCCTTTATTTCATGCTCATTGGCGGTTATCAGAGGTCAGCAATCTTTGAACTTCATGGACCTCTAAATATATTATTTTATATTTTGTAGGCCACTAATATGGACCACCAAATGACGGTGTGCTTTAAGTGTATTGCCACTTACTTACATCTATGTTTATTGTATTTCCAAAACACTGAAAAAAAACTTCACGAAAAGCAAGATAAAATTCGGGAACACAACGCAAAACATCAACATACTGTAGTGTTATGCCAATTTACCATAGTTGTCAAATTTGATTTTCATTGGGTAAATTTATTGGTTAATTCATTGATAAATTGGCTCAGTTTCGGTATATTGGAAAAAAATAGTTCAAAAGCCGATAAAATCAGAAGAAATTTCTTTGAAAGTAGTAGATATATTTTTTTTGAAGTAAAATGCATATTTTATAATACGTTTAGTCATTCATCAATTTTGAAACTGAATCTTCAAAAATATATAAATAAAGTACCAATTTCTTTACAAAGCATCAAAACGTTTTTCGGATCTTCAGTGGTTCGTGGACAATTGTTTGACGTCTATTGGCTTACTTTATATTGTTTTACTTATGTTTATGGATATTTATATATACCAGAGTACGTGTGTATAGGGTTTCTCACAAAAATGCAAACTCTGCAGAGACGGATTCCTCGTTAGGAGTACATATAAATCGACCAAAGAATTATAAATGTACACCACACAATATACGAGAAAAATAAGGTAAATGAAAATACACGGTGATGAATAAATGGTGATATATGATGGTTCATAATGAAGTTATGCCGCATTTCTGTTGTGACGTCTGCTCAATAGCATAGCTCTCCCCATCTACACGTGTCAAGATTGACGTATGGAGATTCAAGCTGTCCAAATGGAGCAATGTGTTTCCAAAAAAAAAAGGCACCGGCTGCTATTCCCTTACGCATGGGGCCTAACTTGTGTGAGCATTGTCGGATAATGTCTTTAATGTCACCACACATTTCCCGACCTACAGACGATTTTTAGCCAAGAGGAAGGAAGCTGCGAATAATATCCCCTTTTCGTTGGGTCCCCTTGCACTTATGGAACGCAGTCAATTTGAACATAGAGTAATGTCATCCGGGTGAGACAAAAACACGCCCTCAAGAGGAAAACGTGACAATACAAGTCATAGTCTCCAGATGGTGAGCACGATGCCGTCAGAAGAGCGTGCTGATTGTTTCTACGTACCAATTGGAGTGAGACTACGGCGAGGAGAGCCGAATGCAAATGTTTTACAATTGCCAGTGAGAGCTGACTGTGGGCGTGAAAGTGGTCTACACCTTTAGTTTAAAGGAGTTGGTTTGGAAGTGGAGAAGGATTACTCTAACTCTCGATCTCCTTCAAATGACTGGATATTTTTTCTTCGACTGGATATTTTTGTGGACGCAGCTGCACTCAAGGAAAAACTGATGAATATTGCTGGCTAATGAATCTAATGCAGAAACGCGGATTGCCGGAGTCAGCAGCGTAAATGCTAGCAAGGAAGAACTGTAACTTAAATATAACTTTTATATAGCGTAACCTGTGATATGTGGCATTTAAATACTGAATTTATCGTTAATTACTATTTATTCTACAAATAAAATGTCTTTTGGCAATTAGCCGTGTGATTTTTGACGCTACAAAGTCACGATGTTACACTGTTCTGTGCTCCTGTACGTGATAGGTTAGATATGACCTACCCCAGTTACAGTAGAGGATGTGGGGTCCGGTTATGTACCATCGCGATCGATCGCCAGATCTTCTACCATTGGATTCCTTGCTTATGAAAAATCCTCAACGAATTGGTATACCGATACATAGTGACTACACAAATAAAATAAGTTATTGCTCGTCTGCATACTGCTTAAATGAGGAGAACACCGCGTTTCTGCGAAGTGAACATTCATCCATTCAATGGCATACTCCTGCTTGTCTGGATATGAGTGGTGGAAACTTTGAAAACCTGCCCTTATAAATGTTTTATAATACTGCTGTTGATGTGGTTGAAATGGCTGTGGTGCCATACTTTGTCTTTTTCTTGTGAACTATGGATCACTTACAGGTACTAAATTTGGTTATTTTGTATATGCTTTCAACAAGAAAACCGGCTATGCAGACTTCGGGCACTGTTTTTGAGACACCATGTATGTTTTACATATTTTTTTTTACATGAACAAGTGCTTAAAAAATAAGTCAAAATACTTCTATTACAAATTCCGATGTATTTTTGTATTATGCAAAGAATAGAAATAATTTAGCAATTTTCTCAATCGCTGATATATTCTGACCCCCCTTCTGCACACTCATGACAGTTATTTATATTCCTCCATATAGCAAGTTTACAGTGATAACGAAAGGACTTGGAAAAAAGTTCAGCAAAAAAAATAAAATAAAGTTTTTGCAGACATTTCTTATTTTCAATTTATTCGATCCCGACTGAAATTTGGTTTAGCTCCCGAAAAAAACTGACAAAAATCAGTAATTTAGTCAAATTGAGAATAAGGATAAGGCAAAAGTTCAGATCACTGATATTTATCGTTGAACTCATAGGATAACTTTAATTGTGTAAATCGCGAAATATCAACAGTCATCGCAAATTGAAGAGAAATTTAATTTAAAATGCTGATGCCTTTTTGCGTATCATTTAAAATCTCAAGCCGTTTATTCATTGGATATGGAACATTTGTGTTGATATGCGATGTAATATGTTTGCTGTTCGTTTATTAAACTTTTTTTTTAGAATTGCTCGGAAATAAATGACTACTTGAAAAATTATTTGCATAATCAGAAAGCGTTGAAATTTATAAAGGTTTCGTTTAAAAAAAGACTTACAGGCCCAATAATAAAAAAAGAAAGAGTATATTTAGAACCAGAAAAAATGTGATTATTTTTAAATATTTCCAGAAAGTACATAAAAAGAAAGTTTATTGTATGCAACATTGCGCAAATATGTCTAAGAGTTTACATTTCTAAGACGCATCCACTTATTAAAATATTTTTTTCGGATTTTTATATACTATATTTTAATGATTCACGTCAGACCAACCACTTGACCGGGACATTTGCTCATGAACCTCAAGGGCCAAGGTCACGTATAATGAGTTGGGCACAGTAGGCCATGGTCCTCATGGGCTGAGTTAAGTTATATTTTAATGACATTTTTAAATTTAAATTCAAATCTGTGTATTTGACATTGTAAGGCTTTTTTTTATGAAAATTTAATTACTTCATATTCGCAATTTATGCGTGGACCAAAAGTAGAGGGAAAACTTGTTGCACATTTTCTTTCAAATAGAACGTATTTAATAGTAAAATTCTCGGAATTTATTTAAAATATTATTAGGAATAATTCAAACTTTATTTATGATAATTTTGTAATACACTTTCAAATGCGAGTTTAAGAAAACTCGGCTTACTATAAAATTTACATATTGTTAATTATTTTAAACAGAAAAACGTGTACAAAAATTTTGTTCTGTAAATATAATAAATTTTTATATCATTCTGTTTTTGTTTTTGTTTGAAAAATGGTTAAATTGAATTTAAAAAAGAATATTCATGTTCTTCATTGAAAAATCTTAAAGTACATTTATTTTTTTATTTAGGTTCCCTATCCCTTAGTAATAAAAAATGTGATGTCAGACAAAATAAAGGCAAATTTCCCCCTAAAAAGTCGAAATTAAAGATTCACATCTACACTGTACACGATTTTGAAATGAATACACAGTACTACGATAATTATTTAATGCACACAATTTTTAATTCTGTATCTTTTTCAAGCATTGTCTGGATTTTCTCTCCTTAACTATGTAATTTTGAATATTTCTATTTTTTTGTTTTATTCTTTAATTTTATATAAATAAATGTTTAAAATTTATAGTCAAGTATGTTAAAATATTCTGAAGCTTTTACAGAGAAACTGTAAATAAAACACATTTTTTACTTTTGAGTTCTTAAAATTAGAGAATCTGCCTAATTATTGTAAAGTTTAATTTTCCTGAACTTTAATTTTGATTAATTGATTTGTTGATACAATGTTTACATATAAAATGAAGAACTTTGTTGTAATAAAGAAGATTAGTGTAAATATATTTTAATGATTCTAGTTATATTAAATCAGAGGTCTTCTTCATACTTAAAAAAATGGAAATTTGTTTCAAATTCGAAATTGTATTTCAGAAAATCATACATTAGATTATCCAATCCTATATTTTTTCAGTATATTTATTTAGAAAAATAATTTAGTTTCATATATACAAGTATTGTGACGAATCAATGTTACGAATTTAGTTTTAGCTTAATTGATGAACTGTAGTTAAAAAAAGTATGTTGGAATCATGCTCTTTCTCTTTAACGGTTGCATCAACCGTTGCAACATGAGTTTTCACGCTGTGTATAACAAAATACGTGTTACTAAAGTATTGTCTTAAGCCCCTACAAATTTTAAATGTACCGATTTTTTTTGCATTTCTTGTAGCCCACATCATTGAAAAACTTGCCACCAAATTTCAAAACTGCTAACAAATTAGTTTTAGACATTTGAAGTTCTCTGAGCTCTAGTTTGGTTTAGGTTTCATTT
>BMAO01035440.1:0-18303 GCA_019973975.1 Trichonephila clavata | reverse complement strand
ACAGTTAAGGACGGTGGACCTTTGAAATTAATTTCTTAAATTGTTATCTTAATTAGCTGAAATTGGAATCAATATAGTAGATGATCCTATAATTCACAATTTAAATATTTTTTTAAAAAAATAAATTATAATTTGATTTTTTTTTATTTTTTAATTTTTTAAAACTTTTTTTAAAATGCTCCTTGCGCGTTAGTTTTTAAGATATTTTCTTAATTTTTGTTTTATATGTATATGAACTATAACTAAATATATCTGTGCATGGATTTTAAATTCAGAATAAAATTTGATGAAAAAAGATACATTTTCTATACTATATGAAATATTTCACCAATTATCACACATTCGAGGTAATCAAAACAACGTAAATATAATCGTTAAATTTTTAACAAAACCAATGCACAAATTTGTGAATTATATCATTTTTTATAACTTGTAAAAATTTTAAAGAGATACGATGAAATATGAACGCAAGGAGCATTTTACGTAATCATGAAAAAGAAAATTCACGAACTGAGAAAAACACATTTAAACATTTATTTGTGTAATATGAAATAATAAACAAAATTTTACATAATTACTTACCCTTACATGAAAATCAAACATATAAGAGATTATTACAGTAGAAATCTAATAAATATTTAAATTTGTTATATTTAGTTATAAATTGAATAATTCAAGTTATAGCATCCGCCAAGCTGATATTTATAAAAACCATAGAGTGGCAAGACATTCACTTAAAATTTACCAGCACAATATGATAATCCTTCAGATTTTAAATTTTTGTTTTCTATTGTATTAGAGATTTTTCGCTTCTTAATTCTTTTGTCTTTTGCAGTTTGAAAAGTTTTAATTCTACTTTGCTTTAATCGGCGGTCATCTCTCGTTTCACTAATTTGCATCGAGGGTATGGAAGTGTTTTGATGCACGTTTCTCAAGGTAAATAGGGATCCAAAATTAAACTCACTTACTGCTGTTACAACAGATATTTCAATCTTTTCTTTGATTGGAAACTTTCTTTTGGCAGTGACTCCAGATAACACTGTGCAAAATTCATTTGCATTTTGACTTTTACCTGAAGTACACCGGGACAATATCTCGTTGCTTGCTAATCTCTGGTACACAGGAAGAATCTTCGCAACAACCTCCTCAGTTAATTTTGTCTTCATAACTGAATGACTTTGAGGGGATTCTCCATTCGCCAAAGCTCTTTTATAAAAACACAAGAAAGTTTGCCATCAGGACATTTGTTGTGTTTCGGTTTGGTGTCTGTGGAGGAACAATGATAAAGTGTGGCATATATTGCACTTTTCATTTTTTCTACGTCATCGCAATTATCTTTAATGGCTTTTCTGTAAAAATTAGTTAACTTAACTATTGTGGTTTCTTTTAAACTACCAACCTTTTGCCTCCAATACAAACACCTTTGCTTCGCCACTCTTTCACCTTGCTGCGTAAACCAGTTCTAAGCGTTTTGAAATATGGTTGATACATTCTTCTTTTTTAATTTGTTTATCTTTTCCGTAAATGTTCAGCGATATCAGACGTTGGAATGTTTTTGATCTCCGTCTGATAGTATGCAAGTGTAGCACATATTGCACTCCTTGATGGATCTTTGCCACAAAATTGCAGCAGCTTCCATTTCCATACTAGACGAGGAACCTGTATGATTTATCTGACATTCAGATTTGTGACCTTCATACCAAATTGCAAAATCTGGACTATCCTCGAAAGGTCTCTTACTGCAGCAGTACATTCCGTACAATACTTTGACAGTATTTCATAATCTATTACTAAGCCTGTCAATAAATCAATTACAACTCCTATCCGTACAGTGATTTATATCCCCGCTTTTGCCAAGATCCATCAAATGACACAGTTATGTCTAAAACACCAGTTTCCTTACCTTCATTGTTCAATTCAAGATGTTGCTTCCTAATTATATTTTCGCAACTTCGAGGATCTGATGTTTCACCTCTCTATTTTCTTCGGACAAAATTTTAATGTGCTTCGAAAAAGATTTTTTGTCCATTGTATTCATACCAGTCACTAATGAAAATAGTTCAATCCTGCGTGACCTTTCCCAAGTCTTAAAAAAGAGGAAACCATTTTTTTGTTAATGTCAAAAAAATTTTTGTCTTTTACACGTGCACTTGAAAATGAGGAATTCAATACTGCCTCACAACTAGAGCAAACCAATTCTAGTTTTGATGCCATACCCAGCTGCGTTGTTTTTATAATATTTAAATTATTCATATCACATTCAGGCACTTTACAGTTGACAGTAAATTCTTCCATACATTTGTATCAACTAATACATAAGTTGGATCATTTTGTTCACTTATCACATGTTCTGCAGAAGTGTGTGAGCTTAGAAGAGACAGCTTTCTTTCTGTTGCTGCATTCAGTTCACTAGAATTTAATGGGTAAGTGTTTACTTCATTATTTCATAATTAGAGGACACATTACCACTTGCATCAGGGTCATTTTCACACACATGTAAACTTTGATGCTCCAGTTCTATTTCTTCAGAGGCCCATCTTTTCTTTGCTTTTAGCAAAGCCTGCATTTTACGTTTTGATGGCCTTCTTTTGGAACATGATATCGAGAACTAATTCTGTGCATTGTACAAATACTGTTGGAATGATTAATTTATCAAAAAAATTATTATTGAGTATTCAAATGAAAGAAAGGAAAACTTTGAAAAAAAATAGACCTACAATTACGTCTGAAACGACTAGTATGCTGTGTAATAACAGATGTGAAACAAGCGCGCTAATACGATGTAAACAAACAAACGGAAGTAGAAGTTGAAGTTCCTATCAGAATCCTTCTTCATAAAATATGCGATGAAAAAAATAATAATTGAGGCTAAGCATATGCTAGAAACTAAATATGAATAGTTCTTGTTTACGTTCAAATGACAGGGCCACGCCCATTTAAATAGTCGATGGCGCCATGTTTAATTCTTAGATTACTCATATTCAGTAATTATTAGTCAAAATGAAAAAATTCTTCGACAGAATCATTCTCTGAAATAAATAGAATATTATTAGTATAAAAAATAAAAATCGCAATTTTGACGAAATTTTGAGATTTTGAAGGTCACCATCCCCTTAAACTCGGAAAAAATAATATGAGATTTTTTTTCTTATAATTCTATTCAGTCATAAAGTAAAAAAAAACGCGAAATGCGATATCAGTGGGATGACATTTATTGACGAAATCTTGTCGATTAGATTACTTGATATGGATAACTCTCACCACACGACAAACACTCTCAACGGATTTCTTTTTTTTTAATTTCGCAGAGTTTTCATGTAACTCAATTTCATGACATATTAATTAAACGCATTGATAGAATTTGCGAATTTGCTACTTTGCTCCTGACCAAGAGTAATAAAGACATCATTCTCGTTACACATCAAAAAAGACACCAGTCTCTCCCACCCACTCCAATATGCAACTAACGATAAACGAAAAAGTCATGCAAACTTATAGCATTAGAATGTCTTTTCTGCAATCAAAACATGAATTGACTCAAAATATATGAAGTGTGTTCAAGAACTCAAACGCGTGCAGTGGTCTGAAATTTTGCTCGCGACTGTAGTTTTTTATTTACAGGTCTAAAAAAAGTTTCTGTGTTGAAAAGCAGAAGTCTGTTAGTGTCACAAGTAAGCCAGAGACCTGAAATACACACAGAAGTCTGGACGATTTGTCATTCTCGAAGAATTTCATAGCTAGCTGAAATTTTCCGAAACCAGGTGACCCTCTCAGCTTCCTTGTCTTGGATATCTGGGGTGTTCGGGAAGGGTCTTATTAGTGTCACAAGAACGCGATAGACGAGAAGAAACACCCGAGATGTCCGAGACGCAGACGATAATTCCTGTGGAAGATGAAGAGTGAGGATTCAAGAGAAGATCATTTCATTTAAATTACAGACAAGAGGAATTCTGTGGTGCCAAGAATAAGTCTCTTAGTGTCAAAAGCATGCGACACACCCCACAGTTTCATTCCGTATACAAAAAATAAAGGATGACGTGGGAGGAAAAGTATTTTGTTTTAGGTGAGAAATATATATTATGCTGTTTTTTCTATTCGTTTTTTAAAACACAGTAAGCAACATTAAGAAGCAGGTTACAATTTCTTTTTTACAGGTGTGAGGTAAAAACTCTTTTCCAACCAACACCTATATGACTCAGAAGAACACAATGATTTCGAAGAAGTCTGAGGTCTTCAAAAATGTGTGCAATCTCGAAAATATAGGAGGGAAATTTTGAATTTCCTTTAAAAAGTGTTATCCCTACGACAAATTTTTTTTAACATACTGCATTTTATTTTATTTTATTGATATGCAATACATTAAAATTTTGTGTTTGCAGTCGTTTGCAAAATTTTTAGACCACCGTAAAAAGTAATGGAATCTTATAACGGTAATAAGGGTGGCGTACACCTACCAAAATCGTAGAAGTATCTTCACAGTTAAAACGTCGGAAAATTACTCAGTATATGAGACTTTTCCTCCCTCTTTCCAATATAATTTACAATATTCAGTCAGTAAAGTAGAAGACAAAACGCTAAATTTGCGATTTATCAAAATGTAGTTGATGACATTTATAGAAATAATAAATTTAATCTTAGTCGATTAGATACTTGATATTGTACGAATATACTTCTCACCACACGACAAACACTCTCAACGGATTTCTTTTTGTTTTAATTTCGCAGAGTTTTCATGTAAACTTCAATTTCATTGACATTTAGTTAATTAAACGCATTGATAGCAATTAATGCATTAAAAATAAGAACTTTTAGCATGGTTGCTAATCTGCTCCTCGAACAAGTGTAATAAAGACATCATTCTCGTTACACATCAAAAAAGACACCAGTCTCTCCCACCCACTCCAATATGCAACTAACGATAAACGAAAAAAAGTCATGCAAACTTATAGCATTAGAATGTCTTTTCTGCAATCAAAATATGAATTGACTCAAAATATATGAAGTGTGTTCAAGAACTCAAACGCGTGCAGTGGTCTGAAATTTTGCTCGCGACTGTAATTTTTATTTACAGGTGCAAAAAGTTCTGTGTTGGAAAGCAAGAAGTCTGTTAGTGTCACAAGTACGCCAGAGACCTGAAATACCAGAAGTCTGGACGATTTGTCATTCTCGAAGAATTTCATAGCTAGCTGAAATTTTCCGAACCAGGTGACCCTCTCAGCTTCCTTGTCTTGGATATCTGGGGTGTTCGGGAAGGGTCGATTAGTGTCTCAAGAACGCGATAGACGAGAAGAAACACCCGAGATGTCCGAGACGCAGACGATAATTCCTGTGGAAGCTGAAGAGTGAGGATTCAAGAGAAGATCATTTCATTTAAATTACAGACAAGAGGAATTCTGTGGTGCCAAGAATAAGTCTCTTAGTGTCAAAGGCATGCGACACACACCACAGTTTCATTCCGTATACAAAAAAATAAAGGATGACGTGGGAGGAAAAGTATTTGTTTTAGGTGAGAAATATATATTATGCTGTTTTTTCTATTCGTTTTTTAAACACAGTAAGCAACATTAAGAAGCAGGTTACAATTTCTTTTTTACAGGTGTGAGGTAAAACTCTTTTCCAACCAACACCTATATGACTCAGAAGAACACAATGATTTCGAAGAAGTCTGAGGTCTTCAAAAATGTGTGCAATCTCGAAAATATAGGAGGGAAATTTGAATTTCCTTTAAAAAGTGTTATCCCTACGACAAATTTTTTTTAACATATCTGCATTTTATTTTATTTGATTGATATGCAAATACATTAAAATTTTTTTTTGCAGTCGTTTGCAAAATTTTTAGACCACCGTAAAAAGTAATGGAATCTTATAACGGTAATAAGGGTGGCGTACACCTACCAAAATCGTAGAAGTATCTTCACAGTTAAAACGTCGGAAAATTACTCAGTATGTGAGACTTTTCCTCCCTCTTTCCAATATAATTTACAATATTCAGTCAGTAAAGTAGAAGACAAAACGCGAAATTTGCGATTTTTCAAACTGTAGTTGATGACATTTACAGAAATAATAAATTTAATCTTAGTCGTTTAGATACTTGATATTGTACGAATATACTTCTCACCACACGACAAACACTCTCAGCGGATTTCTTTTTGTTTTAATTTCGTAGAGTTTTCATGTAAACTTCAATTTCATTGACATTTAGTTAATTAAACGCATTGATAGCAATTAATGCATTAAAAATAAGAACTTTTAGCATGGTTGCTAATTTGCTCCTTGACCAAGAGAAATAAAAACATCATTCTCGTTACACATCAAAAAAAGACACCAGTCTCTCCCACCCACTCCAATATGCAACTAACGATAAACGAAAATGTCATGCAAACTTATAGCATTAGAATGTCTTTTCTGCAATCAAAACATGAATTGACTCAAAATATATGAAGTGTGTTCAAGAACTCAAACGCGTGCAGTGGTCTGAAATTTTGCTCGCGACTGTAGTTTTTATTTACAGGTCTAAAAAAGTTCTGTGTTGAAAAGCAGAAGTCTGTTAGTGTCACAAGTACGCCAGAGACCTGAAATACCAGAAGTCTGGACGATTTGTCATTCTCGAAGAATTTCATAGCTAGCTGAAATTTCCGAACCAGGTGACCCTCTCAGCTTCCTTGTCTTGGATATCTGGGGTGTTCGGGAAGGGTCTATTAGTGTCACAAGAACGCGATAGACGAGAAGAAACACCCGAGATGTCCGAGACGCAGACGATAATTCCTGTGGAAGCTGAAGAGTGAGGATTCAAGAGAAGATCATTTCATTTAAATTACAGACAAGAGGAATTCTGTGGTGCCAAGAATAAGTCTCTTAGTGTCAAAAGCATGCGACACACACCACAGTTTCATTCCGTATACAAAAAAATAAAGGATGACGTGGGAGGAAAAGTATTTGTTTTAGGTGAGAAATATATATTATGCTGTTTTTTCTATTCGTTTTTTAAACACAGTAAGCAACATTAAGAAGCAGGTTACAATTTCTTTTTTACAGGTGTGAGATAAAACTCTTTTCCAACCAACACCTATATGACTCAGAAGAACACAATGATTTCGAAGAAGTCTGAGGTCTTCAAAAATGTGTGCAATCTCGAAAATATAGGAGGGAAATTTGAATTTCCTTTAATAAGTGTTATCCCTACGACAAATTTTTTTTAACATACCTGCATTTTATTTTATTTCATTGATATGCACATACATTAAAATTTGTGTTTGCAGTCGTTTGCAAAATTTTTAGACCACCGTAAAAAGTAATGGAATCTTATAACGGTAATAAGGGGTGGCGTACACCTACCAAAATCGTAGAAGTATCTTCACAGTTAAAACGTCGGAAAATTACTCAGTATATGAGACTTTTCCTCCCTCTTTCCAATATAATTTACAATATTCAGTCAGTAAAGTAGAAGACAAAACGCGAAATTTGCGATTTATCAAACTGTAGTTGATGACATTTATAGAAATAATAAATTTAATCTTAGTCGATTAGATACTTGATATTGTACGAATATACTTCTCACCACACGACAAACACTCTCAGCGGATTTCTTTTTGTTTTAATTTCGCAGAGTTTTCATGTAAACTTCAATTTCATTGACATTTAGTTAATTAAACGCATTGATAGCAATTAATGCATTAAAAATAAGAACTTTTAGCATGGTTGCTAATTTGCTCCTCGAACAAGTGTAATAAAGACATCATTCTCGTTACACATCAAAAAAGACACCAGTCTCTCCCACCCACTCCAATATGCAACTAACGATAAACGAAAAAGTCATGCAAACTTATAGCATTAGAATGTCTTTTCTGCAATCAAAACATGAATTGACTCAAAATATATGAAGTGTGTTCAAGAACTCAAACGCGTGCAGTGGTCTGAAATTTTGCTCGCGACTGTAGTTTTTATTTACAGGTCTAAAAAAGTTCTGTGTTGAAAAGCAGAAGTCTGTTAGTGTCACAAGTACGCCAGAGACCTGAAATACCAGAAGTCTGGACGATTTGTCATTCTCGAAGAATTTCATAGCTAGCTGAAATTTTCCGAACCAGGTGACCCTCTCAGCTTCCTTGTCTTGGATATCTGGGGTGTTCGGGAAGGGTCTATTAGTGTCACAAGAACGCGATAGACGAGAAGAAACACCCGAGATGTCCGAGACGCAGACGATAATTCCTGTGGAAGCTGAAGAGTGAGGATTCAAGAGAAGATCATTTCATTTAAATTACAGACAAGAGGAATTCTGTGGTGCCAAGAATAAGTCTCTTAGTGTCAAAAGCATGCGACACACACCACAGTTTCATTCCGTATACAAAAAAATAAAGGATGACGTGGGAGGAAAAGTATTTGTTTTAGGTGAGAAATATGTATTATGCTGTTTTTTCTATTCGTTTTTTAAACACAGTAAGCAACATTAAGAAGCAGGTTACAATTTCTTTTTTACAGGTGTGAGGTAAAACTCTTTTCCAACCAACACCTATATGACTCAGAAGAACACAATGATTTCGAAGAAGTCTGAGGTCTTCAAAAATGTATGCAATCTCGAAAATAGAGGAGGGAAATTTGAATTTCCTTTAAAAAGTGTTATCCCTACGACAAATTTTTTTTAACATATCCTGCATTTTATTTTATTTCATTGATATGCACATACATTAAAATTTGTGTTTGCAGTCGTTTGCAAAATTTTTAGACCACCGTAAAAAGTAATGGAATCTTATAACGGTAATAAGAGGTGGCGTACACCTACCAAAATCGTAGAAGTATCTTCACAGTTAAAACGTCGGAAAATTACTCAGTATATGAGACTTTTCCTCCCTCTTTCCAATATAATTTACAATATTCAGTCAGTAAAGTAGAAGACAAAACGCGAAATTTGCGATTTTTCAAACTGTAGTTGATGACATTTACAGAAATAATAAATTTAATCTTAGTCGATTAGATACTTGATATTGTACGAATATACTTCTCACCACACGACAAACACTCTCAGCGGATTTCTTTTTGTTTTAATTTCGCAGAGTGTTCAGGTAAACTTCAATTTCATTGACATTTAGTTAATTAAACGCATTGATAGCAATTAATGCATTAAAAATAAGAACTTTTAGCATGGTTGCTAATTTCCTCCTTGACCAAGAGAAATAAAGACATCATTCTCGTTACACATCAAAAAAGACACCAGTCTCTCCCACCCACTCCAATATGCAACTAACGATAAACGAAAATGTCATGCAAACTTATAGCATTAGAATGTCTTTTCTGCAATCAAAACATGAATTGACTCAAAATATATGAAGTGTGTTCAAGAACTCAAACGCGTGCAGTGGTCTGAAATTTTGCTCACGACTGTAGTTTTTATTTACAGGAACAAAAAAGTTCTGTGTTGGAAAGCAGAAGTCTGTTAGTGTCACAAGTACGCCAGAGACCTGAAATACCAGAAGTCTGGACGATTTGTCATTCTCGAAGAATTTCATAGCTAGCTGAAATTTTCCGAACCAGGTGGCCTCTCAGCTTCCTTGTCTTGGATATCTGGGGTGTTCGGGAAGGGTCTATTAGTGTCACAAGAACGCGATAGACGAGAAGAAACACCCGAGATGTCCGAGACGCAGACGATAATTCCTGTGCAAGCTGAAGAGTGAGGATTCAAGAGAAGATCATTTCATTTAAATTACAGACAAGAGGAATTCTGTGGTGCCAAGAATAAGTCTCTTAGTGTCAAAAGCATGCGACACACACCACAGTTTCATTCCGTATACAAAAAAATAAAGGATGACGTGGGAGGAAAAGTATTTGTTTTAGGTGAGAAATATATATTATGCTGTTTTTTCTATTCGTTTTTTAAACACAGTAAGCAACATTAAGAAGCAGGTTACAATTTCTTTTTTACAGGTGTGAGGTAAAACTCTTTTCCAACCAACACCTATATGACTCAGAAGAACACAATGATTTCGAAGAAGACTGAGGTCTTCAAAAATGGTGTGCAATCTCGATAATAAAGGAGGGAAATTTGAATTTCCTTTAAAAAGTGTTATCCCTACGACAAATTTTTTTTAACATACCTGCATTTTATTTTATTTCATTGATATGCACATACATTAAAATTTGTGTTTGCAGTCGCTTGCAAAATTTTTAGACCACCGTAAAAAGTAATGGAATCTTATAACGGTAATAAGGGTGGCGTACACCTACCAAAATCGTAGAAGTATCTTCACAGTTAAGGTAACAGAACACCTTCGAAGAAAATTTTTTGAATTAACCTGAATTTTGCCTGTTAATGCATATTTTATGACCTTATGGGTCTTTAAAATCAGAAAAACACCCAAGTAAAGTCTTATTAGTGCACATTTTTTCCGTGAAAGGGGTATTTTATGAAAAAATAAGCAAAAATAAGACTTTACGCAAAACATGATAACTGAAAATAAAATAAATATATTGACATTTTGTAAATTGAATAATATAGCATACAACCTTATCTAGGGAATAGACACTTATTTTGGTAATATAACAATTACGTGAGAAGCTATTGTGTTTCGAGCTTCTTAACGTTGAAATTTTCTTTAAAAGCTATTGTAATTTTCACTTTATTGCTGTATAAAAAAATTTCTACTCAACATAAAATCTTAAGAGAGGTCTATTCCCTGTATTAGTATTTAAAAAACATATATATAAAATTTTTATTTCATCCAAGCATAACGTTTTGAGATATTGTGTTTTGCGGTAAGAAAAAATGTAAAAAAACTCATTTTGAGAAAACGACAAAAATAACATTAAACTAATCTGATTACAAGAAAAGCACTTACTTTCTTATTAAAATGCACCAGATTTATAATTCTCTCCATCTTTAACTTCTAAAACAATATTTTTTTTTCTTTTTAAGGGCTCTTAAAATTTTCCTATGTTTCTTTGTTTTGGGGTCTGCGTTATGAATCGATTCACGGATTCTGCATTTATCTAAATGTTTATATCCCCGTAAGGTAAACACCCCAGGATTTTCAATATTCATCTTATTAAAAACTTTGAGGCACCCATTTAATCCCTCATTGAAATGTATAACAGCATCATACGACCCAAATTTAATTGTTTTGAGCGAAACAAATACTTCTTTCGGAACTTTTTGCCAGACTATTCCGTTAAAACACTCATTTGCATTTTGCGTGCGTCCATGTAAGCACTTACTTAATATCTGTTTGTCGCATAGTTCTAAATAAACTGGTTTAATTTTATTTAAAACATCATTTGATAAACCAGCATATTTTGTGGTACATTTTGTTCCATTTGCCACCCCCCGCTGAAAATAACACCAGCTGTCTTTCCCTATTGGGCACTGACCATGCATCGGTTTCTTATCACTTGATGCACAGTGATATAACGCAGCAATTACATTTTGCTGCATGGCATTTAAGTTACCGACATTACTGCATACAGCAATTCCGTAGTAATTTTGAAGTCGGTCGATAAAATTATCAGTTAATTTGCCTTTACCAGACAGTCCTTTAGTTTTTGTTTTTAGCTTTCTTAGACGCGAGCCCACTCTCTTTTGTACATGGCCAATGCACTCAAACTTTGTCACACTGTTCATTCCATAAGTGTCTTTCACACTCATGAAAGCTTTTGAGTCACCATCGCCAAAATATTGCGTGTATTGAAGTCTGCGGTTTTTTCTGAACGAAGAAATATTCGTAAAGCCCCCACAATTTCCATTTTTGACGAAGATCCCGTGAAGTTACACTGACATATGTGGTCGGCTTTTGACGACTCATATTCAGAGTTTCTTGGCATAGTCTGAAGTCTCTTACATGTAGAACAGTAGGACGACATAACTTCTACGTCTAACACCTTACGAGTATCAACTGATATTGCAGCAACACAACCATTCATAGACGTATAGCCTCTACGCTGCCATGTGCCATCCACAGATATGCCACATTTTACAAAATCAGATGAAAAATTTTGTTTTATATCCGCAATTTCAGTAGCAGCTTTTTTCATGGATTCCTCAGCTACTTCCTGAACCACTTTTAAAAGCTTTGCTTCCTGATTTTTGAAAGCAGTTTGTCAGTCGAGGCAAATTTAATGTTGAGCATAATTTAAATGCACCCGCAAAACCCTTGCCTATCTGCCGCATACCATATACTAGCCTGGTATTTATGACTGGTGCATTTACAACTTTTTTTGATGAAGCAAATGCAAAGAAAAAGTCACAGCATTTACATTTTAGTGTAAAATGAGAGCATAATCCATACATGGAATCCTCAAAAAGCTCTACTTTTTCAGCAAAACATTTTGGGCAGCAAAGTTGAGAAATCATCCACAATAAGCTCAAGATCAATGATTCTGTTACCAAACAGAGGACCAGGCATTTCTTCTGCAGTTGACATACTCTCATTTCCCAATTTTGAAGAACTAGCAGTGCATTCAGGAACAGGTGTTGAATTGCTGTTATTTTCGGAAATTTTTGTGTATTTATTTCCAAAAAATTGTCTCTTACGCTTTCTAGAAATACTTTTAACCATTTTCAAGCAAAAATAAAACAGAATAGAGTTATTTTTTAACTTTCTACGCTGTCGATTCTTTCAGTATGAAAATCAAACATATATGTAAACAAAGTCACTAAACAACAAATTTGATGCCAGATTTCATACATAAAAAAGGAAAAATGTATTTCTAAATACATTTATATTTATTCTCAAATATTCTATTTTAATTTCTGACAAAATATTTGTATATTAATTTTCATATTGCATGTCATATACCATGAAAGAGAAACGTAAACAAACAATTTGGGCCACTTCCGGTTAGCAGAAAGGCATTTCCGGTCAGAGAAATTCATGATCAAGTAATATTAAAAAAGCTGTAACTTGACTTCTAATTAAGCTAGAAACAAAATTTTTACAGATTTAGAAAGATAAAAGATTGAATTGTAATATTTGATAAAAAACGAAAAATCGATATTTTGACCGAAAATTGAGTTTTAAAGGTGTTCTGTCACCTTAAAACGTCGGAAAATTACTCAGTATATGAGACTTTTCCTCCCTCTTTCCAATATAATTTACAATATTCAGTCAGTAAAGTAAAAGACAAACGCGAAATTTGCGATTTATCAAACTGTAGTTGATGACATTTATAGAAATAATAAATTTAATCTTAGTCGATTAGATACTTGATATTGTACGAATATACTTCTCACCACACGACAAACACTCTCAACGTATTTCTTTTGTTTTAATTTCGCAGAGTTTTCATGTAAACTTCAATTTCATTGACATTTAGTTAATGAAACGCATTGATAGCAATTAATGCATTAAAAATAAGAACTTTTAGCATGGTTGCTAATTTGCTCCTTGACCAAGAGTAATAAAAACATCATTCTCGTTACACATCAAAAAGACACCAGTCTCTCCCACCCACTCCAATATGCAACTAACGATAAACGAAAAAGTCATGCAAACTTTTAGCATTAGAATGTCTTTTCTGCAATCAAAACATGAAATAACTCAAAATATATGAAGTGTGTTCAAGAACTCAAACGCGTGCAGTGGTCTGAAATTTTGCTCGCGACTGTAGTTTTTATTTACAGGTCTAAAAAAGTTCTGTGTTGAAAAGCAGAAGTCTGTTAGTGTCACAAGTACGCCAGAGACCTGAAATACCAGAAGTCTGGATGATTTGTCATTCTCGAAGAATTTCATAGCTAGCTGAAATTTTCCGAACCAGGTGACCCTCTCAGCTTCCTTGTCTTGGATATCTGGGGTGTTCGGGAAGGGTCTATTAGTGTCACAAGAACGCGATAGACGTGAAGAAACACCCGAGATGTCCGAGACGCAGACGATAATTCCTGTGCAAGCTGAAGAGTGAGGATTCAAGAGAAGATCTTTTCATTTAAATTCCAGACAAGAGAATTCTGTGGTGCCAAGAATAAGTCTCTTAGTGTCAAAAGCATGCGACACATACCACAGTTTCATTCCGTATACAAAAAAATAAAGGATGACGTGGAGGAAAAGTATTTGTTTTAGGTGAGAAATATATATTATGCTGTTTTTTCTATTCGTTTTTTAAACACAGTAAGCAACATTAAGAAGCAGGTTACAATTTCTTTTTTACAGGTGTGAGATAAAACTCTTTTCCAACCAACACCTATATGATTCAGAAGAACACAATGATTTCGAAGAAGTCTGAGGTCTTCAAAAATGGTGTGCAATCTCGATAATAAAGGAGGGAAATTTGAATTTCCTTTAAAAAGTGTTATCCCTACGACAAATTTTTTTTAACATACCTGCATTTTATTTTATTTCATTGATATGCACATACATTAAAATTTGTGTTTGCAGTCGTTTGCAAAATATTTAGACCACCGTAAAAAGTAATGGAATCTTATAACGGTAATAAGGGTGCCGTACACCTACCAAAATGGTAGAAGTATCTTCACAGTT
The DNA here is from genome assembly GCA_019973975.1 of Trichonephila clavata. NCBI lineage: Eukaryota > Metazoa > Arthropoda > Arachnida > Araneae > Nephilidae > Trichonephila > Trichonephila clavata. The sequence goes on along the minus strand of BMAO01035440.1, from coordinate 3,850 downwards.
GTAACGTCGGGAAATTACTTAGTATTTCACACTTTTCCTCCCTCTTTCCAATATATTTTACAAGATTCAATTAGTAAAGTAGAATACAAAAAGCGAATTTTACGGTTTATCAAACTGTCGTTGATGACATTTATAGAAATAATAAATTTAATCTTATTCGAGTAGGTACTTGACATTGTTTGAATATCCTTCTCACCACACGACAGACACTTACAACGGTTTTCCTTTTGTTTTAATTTCTTAGAGTTTACATGAAAACTTCAATTTCATTAACATTTAGTTAATTAAACGCATTGATAGCAATTAATGCATTAAAAATAAGAACTTTTAGCACGGTTGCTAATTTGCTCCTTGACAAAGAGAAATAAAGACATCATTCTCGTTACACATCAAAAAAGACACCAGTCTCTCCCACCCACTCCAATATGCAACTAACGATAAACGAAAAGTCATGCAAACTTATAGCATTAGAATGTCTTTTCTGCAATCAAAACATGAATTGACTGAAAATATATGAAGTGTGTTCAAGAACTCAAACGCGTGCAGTGGTCTGAAATTTTGCTCGCGACTGTAGTTTTTATTTACAGGTACAAAAAAGTTCTGTGTTGGAAAGCAGAAGTCTGTTAGTGTCACAAGTACGCCAGAGACCTGAAATACCAGAATTCTGGACGATTTGTCATTCTCGAAGAATTTCATAGCTAGCTGAAATTTTCCAAACCAGGTGACCCTCTCAGCTTCCTTGTCTTGGATATCTGGGGTGTTCGGGAAGGTCTATTAGTGTCACAAGAACGCGATAGACGAGAAGAAACACCCGAGATGTCCGAGACGCAGACGATAATTCCTGTGCAAGCTGAAGAGTGAGGATTCAAGAGAAGATCATTTCATTTAAATTACAGACAAGAGGAATTCTGTGGTGCCAAGAATAAGTCTCTTAGTGTCAAAAGCATGCGACACACACCACAGTTTCATTCCGTATACAAAAAAATAAAGGATGACGTGGGAGGAAAAGTATTTGTTTTAGGTGAGAAATATATATTATGATGTTTTTTCTATTCGTTTTTTAAACACAGTATGCAACATTAAGAAGCAGGTTACAATTTCTTTTTTACAGGTGTGAGGTAAAACTCTTTTCCAACCAAGACCTATATGACTCAGAAGAACACAATGATTTCGAAGAAGTCTGAGGTCTTCAAAAATGTGTGCAATCTCGAAAATATAGGAGGGAAATTTGAATTTCCTTTAAAAAGTGTTATCCCTACGACAAATATTTTTAACATATCTGCATTTTATTTATTTTATTGATATGCAAATAAATTAAAATTTGTTTTTGCAGTCGTTTGCAAAATTTTAGACCACCGTAAAAAGTAATGGAATCTTATAACGGTAATAAGGGTGGCGTACACCTACCAAAATCGTAGAAGTATCTTCACAGTTAAAACGTCGGAAAATTACACAGTATGTGAGACTATTCCACCCTCTTTCCAATAAAAAATACAATATTCAGTCAGTAAAGTAGAAGACAAAACGCGAAATTTGCGATTTATCAAACTGTAGTTGATGACATTTATAGAAATAATAAATTTAATCTTAGTCGATTAGATACTTGATATTGTACGAATATACTTCTCACCCCACGACAAACACTCTCAACGGATTTCTTTTTGTTTGAATTTCGCAGAGTTTTCATGTAAATTCAATTTCATTGACTTTTAGTTAATTAAACGCATTGATAGCAATTAAAGCATTCAAAAAAATAACTTTTAGCATGGTTGTAATTTGCTCCTTGACCAAGAGTAATAAAGACATCATTCTCGTTACACATCAAAAAAGACACCATTCTCTCCCACCCACTCCAATATGCAACTAACGATAAATAAAAAAGTCATGCAAACTTATATTATTAGAATGTCTTTTCTGCAATCAAAACATGAATTGACTCAAAATATATGAAGTGTGTTCAAGAACTCAAACGCGTGCAGTGGTCTGAAATTTTGCTCGCGACTGTAGTTTTTATTTACAGGTGCAAAAAAGTTCTGTGTTGGAAAGCAGAAGTCTGTTAGTGTCACAAGTACGCCAGAGACCTGAAATACCACCAAGAAGTCTGGACGATTTGTCATTCTCGAAGAATTTCATAGCTAGCTGAAATTTTCCAAACCAGGTGACCCTCTCAGCTTCCTTGTCTTGGATATCTGGGGTGTTCGGGGTGGGTCTATAGTGTCACAAGAACGCGATAGACGAGAAGAAACACCCGAGATGTCCGAGACGCAGACGATAATTCTGTGCAAGCTGAAGAGTGAGGATTCAAGAGAAGATCATTTCATTTAAATTACAGACAAGAGGAATTCTGTGGTGCCAAGAATAAGTCTCTTAGTGTCAAAAGCATGCGACACACACCACAGTTTCATTCCGTATACAAAAAAATAAAAGATGACGTGGAGGAAAAGTATTTGTTTTAGGTGAGAAATATATATTATGATGTTTTTTCTATTCGTTTTTTAAACACAGTAAGCAACATTAAGAAGCAGGTTACAATTTCTTTTTTACAGGTGTGAGGTAAAACTCTTTTCCAACAAACCTTATATGACTCAGAAGAACACAATGATTCGAAGAAGTCTGAGGTCTTCAAAATGTGTGCAATCTCGAAAATATAGGAGGGAAATTTGAATTTCCTTTAAAAAGTGTTATCCCTACGACAAATTTTTTTAACATATCTGCATTTTATTTTATTTTAATTGATATGCAAATAACATTAAAATTTGTTTTTTGCAGTCGTTTGCAAAATTTTTAGACCACCGTAAAAAGTAATGGAATCTTATAACGGTAATAAGGTGGCGTACACCTACCAAAAATCGTAGAAGTATCTTCACAGTTAAAACGTCGGAAAATTACTCAGTATATGAGACTTTTCCTCCCTCTTTCCAATATAATTTACAATATTCAGTCAGTAAAGTAGAAGACAAAACGCGAAATTTGCGATTATCAACTGTAGTGATACATTAAGAAATAATAAATTTAATCTTAGTCGATTAATACTTGATATTGTACGAATATACTTCTCACCACACGACAAACACTCTCAGCGGATTTCTTTTTGTTTTAATTTCGCAGAGTTTTCATGTAAACTTCAATTTCATTGACATTTAGTTAATTAAACGCATTGATAGCAATTAATGCATTAAAAATAAGAACTTTTAGCATGGTTGCTAATTTGCTCCTTGACCAAGAGTAATAAAGACATAATTCTCGTTACACATCAAAAAAGACACCAGTCTCTCCCACCCACTCCAATATGCAACTAACGATAAACGAAAAAGTCATGCAAACTTATAGCATTAGAATGTCTTTTCTGCAATCAAAACATGAATTGACTCAAAATATATGAAGTGTGTTCAAGAACTCAAACGCGTGCAGTGTCTGAAATTTTGCTCGCGACTGTAGTTTTTATTTACAGGTGCAAAAAAGTTCTGTGTTGGAAAGCAGAAGTCTGTTAGTGTCACAAGTACGCCAGAGACCTGAAATACCAGAAGTCTGGACGATTTGTCATTCTCGAAGAATTTCATAGCTAGCTGAAATTTCCGAACCAGGTGACCTCTCAGCTTCCTTGTCTTGGATATCTGGGGTGTTCGGGAAGGGTCTATTAGTGTCACAAGAACGCGATAGACGAGAAGAAACACCCGAGATGTCCGAGACGCAGACGATAATTCCTGTGGAAGCTGAAGAGTGAGGATTCAAGAGAAGATCATTTCATTTAAATTCAGACAAGAGGAATTCTGTGGTGCCAAGAATAAGTCTCTTAGTGTCAAAAGCATGCGACACACACCACAGTTTCATTCCGTATACAAAAAAATAA
>BMAO01035439.1:0-18361 GCA_019973975.1 Trichonephila clavata | reverse complement strand
TAAAATTAAAAAACTAATATCTCAAAAACCAATAAAGATATTTTGACTAAAATTTGTATATTTTTATTTGGTAACATATTACACATTTCCTGCAAATTTGAAAAAATTTCATTGGTAATTAAAAAAATTGATTTTGAAACTCCACTGTACCCTTATAAAAATACGGACCCTCACTGTACCCTTTTATATATAAAAATAAAACTTAGTGAAGTTTTCTTCATATTTCTCTTTTTAAAAAATTAAAAAATTATTTATGTTGAAGATTTTAGTTTTTTCCTTAAAAACTAAATAAAATGTTTATATTCTCTGGTTTTTATTATTCCCCCTTCACTTAAATAAAAAAAACATTCACTAGCATATATTTATACACCTATAGAGAATATGTGTGCAAAATTTCACTGCAATTGGGAAAAATGTGTTGCGCAGGGAACATTTTAAAGTTATTGAAATGACAAAAATTATAATTCCCTTAAATGAAGGTTTTTATGAGTATGATGATTATAAATCTTCAATCACATTTGATAAAAGCAATTATTACTATAATTAAGGAATACCATATTGTTTACAACTTATATACTGATTTTCTTTATGTCATTGTAATAAATATACCTAATTTTTTGCAATAAACAAATTTTCAGTAGTAAATGAAAAATTTAATATTTTGATGTTATCATTGAAAATATGACTGAAAATGTATTTTAAAGTCAAGCACAATTCTAGAGAACTTTATATACAACATATCTAAATGTAAAATAATATAAATAAAATAAAATATTATTATTAATAAAAATTAAATATTCTATTATTTATGATTAACTTACCATAGTACCGTGATTTCAAATTATATACATCCAAATAAATATTTTTAAAAAAACAGGTTATACTAAAATTGTCCAGCCCCATAACTGAGCTCATTCTTTTCCCTATTTTTGTCCTTTTTTTATATTTTTGAATTTTTTTCTGCTTTTTATATTGTTCTGAGGCTTTTCGCTTTCTTTGCGACAACCTTCGGTTATCACGTCTGTGGGCAATTTTGAATGCAGTGTCTACCATTTCACTATTGTTTAATTTTAGCGTTTCAACATAGCCAATATTTACTTCGCTGACCGCTGCTGTTACTGCAAGATCAATTCGTTTCTTTGAAACAAACACATCTTTGGGGCATTTCCTCCAAATACAACTGTGTATGCTTTCATTGGCATTTTGGGTTTTGCCGGAAACACAGCGAAGAAGAATTTCATTTGAGGCAAGGCGCTGGTATACTGGCATAATTTTAGCAACTACTTCTTCTGGCAGTTTTGTTTTCATGCTTTTATGACTACCTGGTACTTTATTATCTGCCTTAGCTCTATTATAAAAGCATCAGGATAGCTTTCCTTCAGGGCATTTGCTGTGCATTGGCTTTACATCAGTTGACATACAATGATAAAGAGTTGCTAAAATTGACTTCTTCATCCTATCAACTTCTGGAGCATTGTCGACAATGGCTTTCCTGTAAAAGTTCTGTAATTTTGTTATTGTTGCATCAGTCAAACTACCTTGTTTACGACCACCTAATTTCACACCTTTCACACGCCACTCTTTCACTTTATTCCGGAGTGATGTTCCCAAACGTTTGGCTACTTGGTTAACACACTCTTCTTTTTTAATGACAACATCATCTCCATAAACCTTTTTTTCATTCAGGTGTTGGTGTGTTTTTGCATCACCGTCACAAAGTATAGTGGTATACCGCATTGCGAAGTCAGATATTGACCGGTTGCACAAAATGTAGGCAGCATGCATTTCCATACTACCTGAGGAACCGTCAAAGTTTTTCTGGCACTTTTCTGAATGCCCTGATTTCCAAATCTGAAACTCGGGGCTCGCTTCACCCAAATCTTTTGCAGCCATACTGCATTCATGGCAATACTTTGACAAAACCTCAAAGTCAACAACGAGATTTGTCATTACATCAATGACAATGCCATATAGAGACGTATGGCTTCTTTTGTGCCACGTTCCATCGTATGATACAGTTATATCAATAATATTGTTCTGAACAAGATCAGGATGTAAATATAAATTTGTTTGTCTCACGTGGTCTCTTGAGATTTGTAGCATTTCAGCTTTCGCATTTTCATTTTTGCTACATAAATTTTCTAAGCATTTCGAAAATGTTTTACGATCCATACACGGTGTACCTAAAATTGATGAGAAAGTTTCTAAGGCTGCGTGACCTCTCCCTATAGCAAAGAATGCGGATGCAAGTTTTGTGTTGATATCAAATTTCCTGAAGGGTTTTTCTCGTTGACTTGTGAAGGCATGTCCATATGATTTTTTACATTTTTCGCAAACAAGTTCCATTCTGGTGGAGAAACCGTATGAATTGTGTGCTAAAATCTTCAACGAGAACTGGTTGCAATCACTACATGGAACATTATGTAACAATGACGTCCACATTGAATTATTGATGAAATGATATTCATTTGATTCAGAATCCACATCACTTTTACTCATACCTGATGTACTAGGAACAGCTCTTGTTGAAATTTCCTCACATTTACTATCAGATGATGAACTACATGCAGATTTTTCTTTTTCTAAATTTCTTATGCAGGCAGCTCTGCGTTTGCTTGGCCTCCCTTTGGGCTTTCGATATTTTGAACTTATACTGTGCATTATCACAAAACAAAATAAAGTGTGATAATTTTGCTCAAAAGAATAGAAAATATAGAAAATATTAAAAGATAATGGCAATATAGAGTTTTAGTTCTGAAAAGAACTGTTTCTTATTTATAAAACGAAACTCAAAGAAAGCTGTTTTCGCAACAAAGTTGGTTAGACAATGTAAACAAAAACTTTATACCACACAGTTTGAGTTACAGTTATTTTCATGTTGCCAAATTATAGAAAAATATATAATGCATATATAGAGTAAAATAAATAACACATAAATTAAATAAAAGTATCGCTAAAAATGATAAAAAAATACAACACAGAAGCGTAATTCTGCAGCTGATGCAAGCAGATGCAAGTTTTGACAGATGTAAACAAAGGTGCGTGGTCAAATAGGTGTTCGAATTCAAAAGAGCATAACTTCTATAAAAATGATCGGAATTGAAAAATTCTTTTTGCATTCAGTAGCAATCATTACAAGCATTAGTAATATGCTAAAAGTGAAAAATCGAAAATTTGATCGATTTTCACTAATTTGAAAGTCCACTGTACACTTAAATCTCTAAATATATATTTTTTTAATTTTAAGAAGAAATGCTTCTTGGAGGAAATTTTTGTGTGTGTATTTTTCACCAAATACAAGACTTTTGTTGTACCCGCACCAACTTTCTTCTCCCATAGGGCACAAACCATATTGTGGATTTTCATCTGTCTACAGTTTATGGAAATATATTGTCCAGATGCATTTGGACATATCTGCAACTTTTTCCCCAATATTTCTTCTTATGGCTAGGCCATAGTATTTTTGCAGCAAAAGAATTTCTGCATCTGTCAGCCTTCCTCGTCCAGATATTGCTTTATTGTCTGACAGCTTGGTGGATTTTAAACTGTTCTTTAGGGCTGTCAGCATTGATTCCATCCTTTTTTGGACGTGGCCGATGCACTCCAGTTTTTCAATAGGAACATCATCCCCGTATGTGTTGGACTCTTGAACCCTAAGGAACCCCTTAGAATCTCCATCTCCAAGGTATTGGACATACCGAACATCGTAATTTGAAATCCGCAATGCTCCTTCACTCTCCATTCGAGTGACCATACGTCAGTCAATACGGTTGATAAGTTGTGGCATCGTGTTGAAGCTGTATGGCATATGTACTGGTACATTCCACCCAATTTCTGTTTGATTCAATGCCCAGGTGCATAAATGCTGTTATTACTACCAGAGGTGATTGTTCTGGGTACTGATCTCTAAAGATGCATGCACCCAAATTTCTTGAAACAATAATCACGTTATTTCCGGTATAAAATTATATGTCTAATAAATATAATTTGTTATCTGTATTTCTTCCTTGTGTAGTAGTTTTATTGGCCAGTAGTGTATTTTTAGTAAATAAAGTTTTAAATGCGGGATTGTGTCAAATTAGTATTAGTGAAATAGTCCTATAATTAAAAAAAATATCAGTTATTTACAAAAGCATGATTAACTAATAATGTGTTACTGACCTGCGTGGTTCATGTCACATTTTTGTATTTTTATAACTGTTATATTATTTCACACTTGTATGTACCATTACTATTGAGCATAAAAAAGTCTAAAAAGTTAACTTTTTTAATGGAAGGAATTTATACGTAACAAATTATACGTCCTGCCATTCAACCAACGATTTCTTTATAGAATATTACCGATAATTATCATAAGACTCACAAATTTAAAACAAAAACTTGAGCATTTTTTATTCATTTCCTTTAACTAAAAGGTAATTGATTTAATTTGTTCAGGACAGTTTCAAAATTCAAAGAAAATGTAGCGATCTTTTTTTTTTGTAATATACAGTGAAGCTAAAATTTATAAAGTTCATAAATTTATATTGAGCATAACATTTTAACATTTGTTATTATATATAAAATAAAATTTATAAAGTAAAACGAAACTATATATAAAGTAAATATTTACATTAAATCTCACCCATTATTTCTGTAAAAAAATTGTTTTGTTTTTAAATAACAAAATATTAAGAAAAAAAAAAGAATATCTCAAATATTATTTTGTGAAATATGCATCTGAACAATGATTTAATTTTCATCAAAGCGTTCAAACTTCTGCATTCTATATTTTGTCATCATGTCTTCTTTACAACGTTTATTTGTTAACATCTTGTCAATAGAAGACTGTTTTCCAAATTGGTAGGCAATTTTAGTTAAAATGTTTTCTTAAGACACACTACATTTTCTAACTGTATTTGAATTAATTGGAGCTATATGTAGCCTGGTGTAAAAACATATTTCTACAATGTTCACATGACAGAATAATATCTCTATTTATATTCGGTATTAACGATATAATAGAGTGTTGTGTTATTTTAACGAAACATGATATTTACAATATATTTATGATTATCTTATGAAGTGGACAAAAATGGGATGAAAATACTATTTAGTTTTGACTATAACCATCAGAGCAACTGCACTTGAGTAATTTAGGATTTTATTTGAAGAGTAGAAATAAAAGTTTATTTTTCATTCTGTTTTAAATTTAAAACGCACATTTTAGAACAATGTTTAATTTCTTAACTGTACAACTCATATAGGATTTTTGATGCATTAAGTATCGAATAATAACTAAGGTATTATTGTTGCAGTGTTGGAGTTGTGTCACTCAAAAAAATGTATCCTATTTTTAAGGTTTTCGAATATTTGTGACAACTTTTTAAAAAAAATGGAGATATGGTGATTTTTTTGCTGTGGTTTTTAGATTTGTTTAGTACACTTTATGAAAAATATGCTAAAATTAAGAATCGAAAAATAAATTTTTATTACTAAAATAAGAAAAAAATAGATAAAAATTACAAAAAATTACGTAAAAAGGATCCCGTTCTGTACAATAGGCTTATGAGCAAATTTTCAATCTTTCAATTTTAATCTGTTGTTTTGCTATTCCTTTTTGAAATGACTTTCAGGGTAAGAGGCATTTTAATTTTTACTGAAAGTACAGCACTTTTCATCTTTATTATCATATACAATTGCTTAAAATAACAGTGATTATATTAACATAAAGGACAGTAAATGTTGTAATACAACAGTGATTGTTAAATCTAAAGATTTAAACGCTTCTTTTAATATACAGACTGCCACACAATTAACTATTTTCAAAACTTTTTGAGCAATCGCTGTCTCCGTTTGAGCATTTCCAAAAAAACATATTTCGAGTAAAACGCGTCTTAAAAAATTAAATCTTGCTTAAAGTAATGGCATCTGCTGTTACTAAACCACTTGTAGTTTTTGTTCTGGTGAACGAAATGTAATACACGTGGTATTTTTATATCGCTAATAAGGTGACCTATAAAATAAAATCACAAAAATTGCCAATTTTTGGCAAAAATGACAGTTTTAGGGTAGTCGGAAACCATAAGCTATTTATTCTTTCACATGATTATAGGCCCTCTTACATCAGTAAATTATTTATATGACTAACCTAGTAATATTTAAAATTTTGTTACTGAAAATACTTTAATATGTTCATTTTATACAATTAGATTTTGATCTGAAAAATTGTGATGCATATCAAATTTAGTTACCCTTTTTTCATTTCGAATCTTTAGACTCACGATAATTTTAACGTCCTCTTAATAATATCATTAGATATTTTATGCAATATTACCATCCATAAAAGTATTGTTTATTATTGTTTTGGAAAAGTGTCAAAAGCATGTGTATATTGCTCAAACAACTGCTTTTGAAATTAGGTAATTTGTTCTCTCTTGATCAAATAATGTTATCCATACAGGTGTATGAAAACTCTATCTACTGTGATCACTATACAAAAGGAGGTATTTAATCAATTGACAACATATTAGAAATCATCATCTCTTTGAAAATGGTGCTGTAAAATCCATTTTCCCGACTATCGCAACCAATGAGAACTCCGAATTGCTTTTTATCAGATTTCTACCTACGCAAGTAGATTAATTAAACAGAACGTCAAGTGAAGTGATGGTTGAAATACCAGTTATATGCTGCCAATAGCACAATTTCTCTCTGACCAGCCACTCTAATTAGTAAATCCTGTTTTACCATGTTATTCAAAAACTCAATATGTACTCAAATACATTATCGGTATATAATTAACTTAAACGCTAAATTATCGTCTCTAAACTGGAAATGAATAGGGTTTCACATTATGATCAACAATTTGTTATAAATTTGAAATCCCTGCAAAATGGAAGTGAGGATGCTGAGGATCCAATGTATATGAATTATGTTTTTTTTTCACAAATATTTTCAAATCACATAAAGTTTGATCGCTTGAAGTATTGATTGTAAGCATAATTTTATTCTGATATGAATTAATGGGAAGTATCGGATATAATTTATTCCAATTTTGAAAATGCTATGTCATAAACAGTGTTCATATTTATTTCCCTTTCAAGATAAATCTTCAAACTACTATCTTTTCAACCTGATATTGAAGGTCTGAGCTGAATAACTTTTCAAAAATGTAGGGTTAATAAATGGACATTCTGTGTTTTTCTCTCAGAAAAGACTAAAACGATATAAATGAAAAAATGTGCATTCAAAAGAAACTTATGGATGCTTTCAAGAATTGCCTTTTTTATTCCTCTTATTTCTGAAAATATATTGTTAAAAACTTTGCGAAATTAATGTTTAATTGTATCATAATTAAATAATTTAAATCTGTATGTCTTATGAATTCATATTATTTTCTGTTGTTATTATTTTATGATAAAAATTGTAATATTCACAAGCAACGCTGTCAATTTCTTTATAATGCTGATTTAATTGAATTTGGCGAAATATTGGCGATACAGCAAAGTTGGCATCATTTATTGTGAACACATTTGGAGACTTGGTGACCATATGTATTTTCTCGAAATTATTGGAAAAGTATATAAATTCATGACGTAACAAAGGTTTTCGAGAAATAACTGGAAGGTAACCACGCGGACTGTAAGTAGCAGTCTCCTGCTGACACTGAGTCAGTACTATTTCAGCTATTGAAATTTATAATATACAATAGACTACGACTGAGAGGTTGCTTACGAATAATCTTTAAGGGTATGTACCAGTATTTTTAGACACTGTTAGCTATAAGCGAGCGCTGTAAAATGTGTGAAAACCTTCTGTATCTTTTTGTGCGAGTTTCACTGATGTACTCTGCATTTTAAGGATAATTTTTGACAACAAATTGCATCTCTTGAAGAAGTGTTTAGTTTTTAGCGTAAACTCTATGGACTACGAACTACGCCACAATATGTTTGTATATTTGAATGATTCTTTCGCGAATTTTAAAATCATAAATACATATTTTTAAATATTAGAAAAAAATAACATAATTCAACAGCAACCTTCATTAATCTTTACTTTTTTGGATGCACTTATACAGGATTATAAAAGTAAGAAGAGTTCTAGAAGAAATAGCATCTTCTTCCCAACTTCAAAATAATTGTTAGACTTAAAATTTCTCTTTTGGACAGTTTCTGCGGGAACTTGTTAATACTGTTTTGAAGTAGTACATCTATAAGCGAAAATTAATTTGAACATTTTCTTAAAAGACAGAATGATTTTTAAACTGACACTGTTTACAGCCATTTATAGATCAATACAACGCCTACAATGGTCCCAAGCAGTGTATAAAGATTAAAATTCCGTGAAAAAAAATATTTCCCAAAAATCACTCATAGAGGTTTTTATGGCCCTGTAGCTTACAAAACCATAAATCTGCATAAAACACGGGGATGAAACTAAAATCCAAACTGTTGTTGTTGTTGCTTACGCCACCTGCCTGACGTAGTCAGATCGAGGCCCACGAAATTCATCATAGCAAAGCGCTAGAGATTCGTTTGTCATTAGCCTAAGCTTTGAGCCCATGAAGGTGACAGCACGATTTTGCTCGCGATAGATGCCGACACCATTGGGACCCACAGATTTAACGAGCACGTGCTCCGTTTGTACTCGGTGAGTATTTGGTGGCATCAGGAATCGAACCCATGTCTTCCGGTCTGGCGTCCGATGTTCTAACCACTAGGTTACCCACGGCCCCAAAATCAAAACATATGCCCTGATATGCTAAAACCGCGCCAGTATTTTAAGGTATACAAACACGTGAACACTACTCTAAAGAAAGTTATTCTTAGATAAAGTGAAACAACTCAAGTGAGTATACGCCTCACATTATCAGAACTAGTATTATTGGTATAGCTGTCTATTATCGGGGAGTCGGAACCCTTGTGATGAATCATAATCATCCCATTTTCACTAATATTTTTGAAGAAATACTTCTTTACCTCTTGCTTGAATTAAAACTTCATTCCTTAGAGAAAACGTGATTTTATGCTGATGTGAGTGTTATTTAAAACTTAACAGAGTGTATTAGAGTTAGTCATTACGCTGTTAATAAAGTTAGATTAATGAAGTCACTTTTGGAGACGTCGGTGAAGGGAAGATGAAACTATAATGAAGGTTTGGCGAATTTTGAAGTTTGTTATTAATTTACAAAATGTTGCATTCTAATAGTGAATTTCAACACTTTCCACACACAATTTTTTTTAAAAAAAATTAAGTTTTGAATTTTTTACAAAACGGATCATATCAGTATTTATTAGCAAAAGTTATAAATACGTCATACAAAATTTGCACGAATATGAACAGTAGTTTCTTAGAAAAGATAAATTCAGATTTTGAGAAAATGACACTTTAATGTATAATGTGTGTGTGTGACTCCCCTTTAAAACTTTCCCGCTGAATACACTAACTAATCTGCACATTTTTGATTTTCTCATTCTACTCTCTCTTCTTTTCAGTTCGTTTTGTTTGCTAACTTTGTTCGTATTTTATTAGTTAACATATCTTGTTTTTAACTACCAATGTTTGTAGAGGGGTATAAATCTCGTATCCTTTAATCCCTATGCACAATTTTCAGTTTTTATATAATTTACTGCTTTTATACATTACTCATATCAAATAAATATATTGCATCCTATTGTCCAAAAAAAAAAGAAATTATATTATGCACAAGTGTTTTATTTGACAAAGAATAGCATTTCGCATTTTTCACACTTTCACATTTTCTATACTACCAAGTAAACATTCCTTGCTATTACTGGATTTGATTAATATCTGAAGAAATGGTTTTATAGCCCACAAAACAACCTTATATAAACTGATTTCATGATAAAAAAAATCCCCAAGAAATCCTGTGGTTTTAATTTGCACCACATATATCTGCATATGGTGGTTATCTGAATTGCATTGAACACATAGCATATACTGAATTATCATTATTTTTTAAAAATGTTTGGAAATATGGCATACTTCAAATTGAAAAGTACATCATATTTACTGGATGGAAAATCTGAATGAGATTGTTCACCTTAATATATGTTATTTTTTTTTCACCATATAAACATGCAACGGCTTCAAAAAGAAAAAAGGCTAAAATACTAAAATGTGTAATTTAAAAACCATTGAAAACCAATGCATCATTTGAATAAGAAAAATCTATATTTTAAAGTTTATTTCCACTGTGAAATAAATTTATTGCAATGGTATAAAGTTACACAATTTCTTCCCTGTAAATCATTATTTCTTTTTTTTACATCTTGTGTTTATTAAATGGACCTTTAAACTTTTTCAACTATATTGTGGTTGATTTAGGCATGAGAAAATTTTTTGTAAACAACAAGCATTTTGAAACAATAAATAGCTGAATTGGTTAGATAAATGCTAGCTGGAAAGAGCCAACCCGTGATCAAGTCCAAAAACAACTATACACTTTTGAAAGTGCAAGCAAATTTACGTATATTTACCCGTTACAGAGATAGTGAGACTCCTAAGCATTTAGGCAATTTAAAAAAACGACGCAAAGCTTGGCTTACAATATATATTACAAACCAGTGTTTCTCAAACTTTCAATATTTGCGACCAAATTTTCAATCATATTTTCATCGTGCTCCCCCCTCCCCTTCCATACATTAAAAATTTATTGAATTCAAAACACTATACTTTGACGCTATGGCTACAATACCACTTTAACTTCTCAAGTGCCACCGACGTAAATAAACGTCTCGCTCAGACAAAACGTTAATTGTTCCTGATGAATATATACGTCTTTCCGAAATAAGATCTGTTCTGTGCACTGCTATCCATAAAATTATTCCGAAGGATTTGGAAGGCAATAAAAGGGAATTGACAGTGTTTTTCGAAGGACTTACTTATTTCAGAGGATTTGCTTTATTCCTTTTCTCTCCCCCTCTAATATACCACATACACACACCTTCGAGAACAACGATAGCATTGGGAAGTGAATCGCGTAACTTTTTATCGACAGAAAAAAGGATAACATATACACTGTAAAAATGATCAAGGTAAGTATTAATTTCTATATGTAATTTTACATATGGCGAGCCCATGAGTTTATTGGTAATTATTAATCTGGTTCTCTTCTTAGTATTGATAAACTAATTATAAAGTACATTGTACAGAGTATATTATATATGTTTAAATGTGTATCTTATTTTATCCCCCTCCACCCTAGGGAGCAAGCTCCATAGTTTGAGAAACACTGGATTAAACGTTTCAATTTGCGTCTCATATTCAACTGTCAAACGACGAAAAGGATGGTATTGTTAATACAATTTTTGCTCCTTAAATGGGATTGGCCAAACTTTAATGATAATTTATAAATAGGATTTCTGGAGCTAGTAATTATTACACAGATTAAAATGCAGCACCTTTAGAAAGGTAAAATCTGTGCAGTTTGAAAATAAAACAAATCTCAATTTATCATTTTAGAAAATGTTTGGTTTTCGACAACCCTGGATTATCCACAACTCCTTGTGAGTTCGGGACCTAACAACACTACTTAAGTGGACTTTACCACTTAATACACTGCTGGCCACCGAAAATGCAACACCCTGGAGAAAGCACGCAGATAACATAAAATTTACAACATGCATTAGTGCAGGTGAGATATGCAAATGATTATAATTTCAGTGCAGACAAACATCACGCACGCCTGTGGCACCATCTCAAAACGCTATATAAGGCTTGAAGATTTCGACAATTGTCTTTTTCTTGTGTTTTTTTTAAAAAACGATCAGTTATGTCTGGTAGAAAAGAGTGATCAGCTTTTGATCAAGTATCCGAGTTCGACAGAGGAAGGATAGTGACCTACCGAGATTGTGGATTAACTTTCACTGAAATCGGTAGTTGTGTTGGTCGAAAACAAACAACTGTAATGTGGATAGGTGACCCTTGCATGCAAGAGGGTACGACGGACCTATGTGGTCGATCACATCCCCCACAGTGCACCACTTCACCTGAGGACAGGCAACTTGTGCGCATGGCAGTGACGGATGGCTCAGTCACATCACGAACCATTGCACAACACATTGAGTCTGTAACGCATCATGCAGTATCTACGCATACCATTCGACGCCGTTTACCGCAGAGTGGTCTGTCCGCAAGACGTCCATTGCTTGGTCTACCCCTGACGCAGAATCACAGACGTCTCCGTCACCAATGGTGCGATGAAAGAAGGTTGATGGTGGCAGTATGGAATAAAGTTGTCTTTACTGACGAGTCACGCATCTGTCTGCAACACCACAATAATCGAATTCGAGTCTGGAGACACCGTGGAGAGAGGATACTGGACAGCTGCGTTATGCACCGCCACACTGCTCCTGAACCGGGTATTATGGTATGGGGCGGTATTGGATATCACTCTCGCACTCCTATAGTACGCATTGCTGGTACTTTAAACATCCAGTGTTATATCTCCGAAGTGTTGGAGCCAGTTGTCCTTCCTTACCTTAAGGGCTTTGCCACAGCCATATTTCAACAGGATAATGCGTGACCACACGTGACACGCATTGTCCAAAAGTTCTTCGACAATCACCAGTTTGAATTGCTTCCCTGGCCGGCTCGCTCTCCGGATCTTTCACCGATAGAAAACATGTGGCCCATGGTTGCTCAACGATTGACCCAGATTACATTCCCAGATGCCACACCAGACTAACTTTGGCAACATGTAGAATTTGTTTGGTCTGCTGTACCCTAAGATTACATCCAAAGTCTCTTTGAATCAATGCCAAGGCGTGTGGCAGCGGTGATCTCCAACAATGGCGGCTACTCTGGCTGCTGATTCTGGCAGGAACCACACTTCACAGACGTCTCCAAATTTAATCATTTGATACTTGGTCAACACGTTATCTACAAAAATAAATTTTGTTGTGATATCTCTTGTCTTTCTAGGTGTTGCATTTAAGGGGGCGTGTGTTTATAAACGCTGCACTATTAAGCGAGTTTTATTGGCTACCGACCTCGTAATTTTGAATATCGACCAAACGACAAAGACGGTACCTGAGTTAGTTCCCCCTTTCCAAACTATCTCACCACGGTAACAGGAGGAATTTGAGCCAATGCAAATTTAAAGTGCTTCAGAAACATTACACGGATGGTCTTCTGATGCACTTGGACTCGAACTCATCGAGTCCATGATTACGAACTCTGATACCTCAGTCACCGTAATGCTTTGAAAGGATTAATTAAGAAGTTCGAAGATGCAGAGTCACTAGCAATTAGGACAGGTATAGATCGTATACATGTTTCGGAGGAGATAATGAAGAATCGAAGATTCAAAGGAACCCATTATTGATATGTATATCATAAATGAAGTGCAATATACTATACCGAGAATCCATGGTGTCATCTCTAAGAACGGCGTTTATACTAAACGTGGTCAAATTTTGTGTCCGTGGAAGTGAATGTAGTAAATAAAACTTAACATTTCATAGTTGTTTAGTATTTGTTATTATTTTTTCTTTCTTTGGATTATAGTCTCTTTCTTCTTCACCTTTTGCATTGTACAGAGCCATTGATGCCGATATTGCTGATTTCTTTAACTAATATTTTTTAAAAGAATCCTACTTCCAATGTCATTATTTGTATCCGTGCAGAATTTGGGGACATTTTTATTGTTAAGTCGAGATACACAAATAACCCTGTACGTTGCCAAATTGAAGGGAAAAAAATTCTGGATGTATATTTCCTCGTCAAAACTGAAACGCATATCTATATTAGTTAATTTGAAAAAAATATATGCATTTCGTTCGTTTTCATTATAAAATATTGTATTCATTCCCTTGTCGTTTTTATCAAATATATTTCACTCCTATACTTAGGATCAAATACCAATATATTATGGATTTCGATCTTTTTTTCTGAAATATACCTCATATAATTCTAAACAATTGCTAATTGAGAAAACTGAAGCTTGTATTAGTAATGATGAGGGAATTTCTACATTTTAAGATTCAGAAATTAATTAATTCTTCTGAATGGCTTAATGAGATCAGCCTTACTATCAATTAAATATGCTCAATGGGGCGTATTTTGCCGATAATATAATATTCTGAAAATGTATTGAAATTATTGAAATTAAAGAAATGCCGAAAATTTACTTCTGCTCTAATTAGATACTTCAGATCTGTAACCCATTTCAAATATTAGATTTATTTGAATATTCTAATAATATAACCAACATTTACTTACATTTTTTTTTCAATAACGAAATAAATCATACAACTATCCTCAGTCAAAAGTTTTAGTGAAAACTTGATAATTCTTAATTTATCATACTCCTGCTTAAATGGTATTTATGTTTGTCTATTAAGTTTTTTTTTCCGTTTGATTCATGTAAACTTTAAAAGGTTAATGCGTTCGAAATGAGATGCTGTTTTACCGTATAAACTCATCAATATGTACTCAATTAGTAAAATTAACTTCAAACTTTTCATTTTTGTTGTGTCCAAGGCAGTGTTTCTCAAACTGTGGGGGGCGCCCCTTTAAGGGGGGCGTGAGCAACCTACAAGATTCTCGATTCTATCGAAAATAAAAAGCTTTTTTAAAAATTAACAGGGATGAAGCAATACAAAATACTTTTTTGACATAATAAACAAATACCTATTTACACTGATATAATATGAATATAACATCTCTTGCAATATTACGTCTTCAAAAAATAAATGCTTCATTCTTTGATCCTATAACCAAATTTTTTTTAAAAAAAAATTTGAATTTCTGTAATTCCACATTGGATTTTTTTTATTACGTTTCTTTTTAAAGCTAAAATACGACTGTTTCTGAGAGAAAACATAACAGAGATCCAGAATCAAAAATTTCTTAGGCAGATAAAAAATTCATCACTGCTATTATTATCGAAATACTGTATATTAGCAGTAGGAAGAAAAGGAAGACTAAATTCACTTTTTACCCCTGATCGAGAAAGGGAAGAACTGCTAAAATAATGCACATTACACATAATAAAAAGCGATAATTTGTGAAAAACGATTAACATGAAACAAAAGAAAAAATTTCAAATGCCTCCTGAAGAGCTTCATCAACTAAAATATGAAGCCATAAGTGACCACACTGTGCCCTGTCAAAAAGATTACAAGCAAGAAAAGTTCAACATGCTGTTTGTCGATCAACAAAGAACAATAAAACTACAATAACTTAAACAAAATATTAGAGTTTTGCTGGCAAATAACATTCCTGCAATAATAGTGAAACGTGTATGTGATTAGCGTCCTGTATTAAAGTCATGCAATTTGAATCATTTGAGTTAAGTTTTAATGGATTTTTTCTCAAATTATCAAAGAAAAAATGAAAAGTCCTTGAAAGTAGGTAAGTGTACTTTTTCTTACTTAAATTATTCACTGGAATTACGATCTTTATCGTGTACACTAAAAATAATTGTAAAATAAAAGAACTGGGGTGACTGAGTCACCCCACACGACCATTAACGTTAGTATCGAATGCGCGCCTGCTCTCGGGTTAAGACATTTTGAAGTTTTCTCGCTTTTAATATTAAAAATAAAACAATTATTCTTCATCGGAATGTTATGTTTTTTTTTAATTTAACATAAA
Source organism: Trichonephila clavata (assembly GCA_019973975.1). Taxonomy (NCBI): domain Eukaryota; kingdom Metazoa; phylum Arthropoda; class Arachnida; order Araneae; family Nephilidae; genus Trichonephila; species Trichonephila clavata. The sequence continues at coordinate 2,758 of BMAO01035439.1, read as the reverse complement.
TCTAAATACTAATTCTGTGAGGCTTAAAATTACAGTTCGTTTAAAATTATTTACAATATGACCATCCATTTAAAAAATCATTTTATATCTCTGTATACATTCTGACGTGCACTTGGTTTTATTTTGATTGCAATTCAGCTATTATATCATAAATAATGTTTTATTTCAATGAAATCGTGCAAAGAGCGGGTACTTCAACTAGTATACTTTTAATGTATCAGTACTGCACAAGGTATTTAACTTATTTCTGAATAATAAATTAAGAGCAAGTTTAATAATTTTTAGTGACTTCCATGACCTCTTCTTGCATAGAGAAAAAATTTTTAAAATGAAGGCTTAATATTAGAAATTGACATTTACAGTTATTTTTTTTTGGTATTTAGCTGAGATCTATACTTTGTATTCAAAGCAGTTGCCGCAGAAAATCCGGTTTCACAAAGATAGGATGTTGTAAATGGTGTAATATAGTATACGAAATGCTTCTGTTTTCAATGTAGAAAATTCATCATCCACCTCTGCCCAAAACTCGAAGAGCGATTTGTTACAAATATGACTTTTTTCGCAACTGGATGTAAAATATTCGGTAGTTGAGAGCCCTTCTGAAGTATTTTGAAATGGATCCTTAAACCAATCGTAACTTGCTATTAAGTTGTCGTCAGCAAGAAAGTACTTTTTAAAACACTTTGCCGTCATGACTAAATGATTTTCAATGGTTTAAAAAACAACTTCCACATTTTATTCGGATTTGTAAGTTTTCACACATAACATACAGGGTCTTTTTTGTTCTAATTTACTTCAGTAGTAGTAAATCTAAAATTTAAGTATCCTTTAGAATATTTCCTTGATTTAATTTTCGGAATCATGCTCGTCTGTGTACTTGTTAATACTTTATTATCGTCGAATGTTCGCTTGCGTCTGAAAAGTGCATCTATGGTTTTGTTTTAATCTATTGCCGTAAATAATTAATACTGTGAATTACACCTAACACACACCTAGCGCGTGCTCATTATAAAATGTACATTCAAGATGGATTCGGTAGCAATAGAAGTATCGACTCGACTAAAATTGACTGGAATTGTACGAGGTACAGCATTTTTACATGTTTTGCGCAAACGCCTGATGGGTAGCCCAGACTCACGCAAATGTTCATGATAATTCCAGATGTGTTGAATATGTTAGAGATCAATATATTAGACAAGGGGTACTCACTTTTTTTTGCCGGGCACATAAATATGTTAGCTTTTTCACGCGGGCCGCAACATGATGATTAATGGGGGGAGGTAAAACTGCTTTAGATCAAGATGACAGAGAAAATTTAAAATGTGGGAATTCATCAAAATATTATTACTCCTATTTTGCTTATTTTAATTATTATTTTTTTTATATGTTTTCTTTTCTTCACTGAATTTTTTCAAGGGGTCTCAGGGGTGTTAAAAATGTTTCGAGAGCACAAAATATGAACAATTTTCGACTAGAAATAATTCTTTGAGGTTAAAATGAAATAATTTGATTCTTTTACACATTTTTTATAAAGGAATAAAGTTTCAAAAAAGTATAAAATATCTAAAATATAATCATAATTTTAAAAATAATAAGCACATAAATATAAGAAAATTTTTTGTAAGAAACAAATAGTAAGTTTTAAGACGCGCATGATATTTTCTGAAATAATAATTCTAATTACTAGCAATAAGTTGATTTATAAAGTCAAATATATCCTTATTAAATGGTAGCGATTAGATATAAAAAGAATAAAAAATAATATTTTTAAAAAATAAAAAAAGTACATTTTTAAAATTTTTTTCAAAATTTTTTTTTTTTTGAAATTTTTCAAAAAATTACAAATATGTAATACTATAAATAGCTAGGATTTAAAGATTATGATCGAGTTTATAATTCTGTAAAGTTTTATGCATCAAAGTATGATAGTTTTTGAAACGCAATGCGCGTAAGTGAAAAAAACACAAACTGAGAAAAAAGGCTTTAAAGTTTTAAATTGAATTTGAGAAAATAAATTTTAAAACTTACATGCTAAAATGCTCCAGGATCAAAGGATATGCCTTCCTGTTGCTCAAACAGCTCAATTTCTGTACTCTTTTTAATTTTTTTCTCTGCGAGCTTCAAACGATGACGTTGAGCTCCTCTTTCTTGACGTAAAGATTCGACGATTGTCACGTTCAGCCAGGGACACACAAACATTTTGTTAATTTTTAAGCCAAATTTCTCTAAAATAGTAATAAGTATTTGATTTCCATCATTAAAAATGCTGGTTGCTAGATTTGCAGCAATCTCTGCAATCTGAAGGCTAGAATCAATCGTCTTCGGACAAAACTTCCAGATTAATGAATTTAAACTTTCATTAGGATTCTGTGTCTTACCTCCTAAGCATTTCTTCAGGAGTGCCAGATGAGATAAGTCTGCAAATACAGGCTTAATTACATCTCGAACAGCTTTCGCAACTGAGGGTTTGGTGTTTATAATTTTGTAAATTATTATTAATTGCGGCATTATACTTACACTATGTATTTGGATTTGTAGGAAAAAATCAGTGCATCGGTTCATCATCGGTGCTGCAAGAATGACCCCAAACAGCCCAAATGGCTTTCCGCATTTCCTTTACACTAGTAGAATTTCATCGAATAGCATTACCATAGTAATGCGCAAGCTTATCAATTAAACTATCAGTTAACCTACCTTTACCGTCTATAGTTTTACCATCAGATAATTTCTTCTTACCATATACTAATTTAAGCTTCCT